>OZ026848.1:52500-264159 GCA_964023205.1 Lutraria lutraria
ATCACCACCAATAACAATACCACCACAAATAACAATACCACCAACACCAACAACAAAACCACCAACACTAATAACATTACCAACACCAATAACAATACCACCATCACCACCAATAACAATACCACCACCACCAATAACAATACCACCACCACCAATAACAACACCAAAAACAATACCACTACCACCAATAACAATACCACCAACACCGATAACAATACCACCAACAGCGATAACAAAACTACCATCACCACCACCAATACCACTACCACCAAAAGAAATACCACTACCACCAATAACAATACCACAAACACCGATAACAATACCACCAACACCGATAACAAAACTACCACCACCACCACCAGTACCACCACCACCAATAAAAAATACCCCTACCACCAACACTACCACTACCACCAAAAACAATACCACCAACACCGATAACAAAACTACCATCACCACCACTAATACCACTACCACCAATAGAAATACCACTACCACCAATAACAATACCACAAACAACGATAACAATACCACCAACACCGATAACAAAACTACCACCACCACCACCGGTACCACCACCACCAATAAAAATACCACTACCATCAACACTACCACTATCACCAATAACAATACCACCACCACAAATAACAATACCAACATCACGACCACCAATACCACCACCACGAAAAACTATACCACCGCCACCAACAAAACCACTAACACCAATAACAATACCACCAATAACAATACCACTACAACCAATATCAGTACCACCACCAATAACACTACCGCCGCCTCCAACAATACCACCACCACCAACAACAAAAACAACAATAGCACAACCTCCAACAATACCACCACTAATAAGAATACCACCACCACCAACAATACCACCACAACCAACAACAACATTACCACCACGACAACCACCAACAATACCACCAGCAACAATACCAACACCATCAATAACAATACCACCACCACCAATAATAATACCACCACCACCACTAATAAAAATACCACGACCACCAACTGTACCACCACCACCAATAACAAAACCACCACCACCAATAACAGTACCACCAACACCAATAACACCACCACCATTAACAATACCACCACCACCAACATTACCACGACCTCCAATAACAATACCACCACCACCAATAACAATACCAACACCAATAACAATACCAAAACCACCAATAACACAACCACCACCACCAATAACAATACCACCACCAACAACAACAATACCACCTCCAATAACAATACCATCACGACCAATAACAATACCACCACCACCAATTATATTACCCCCACCAATAACAATACCACCACCACCACAAATAACAATACCACCACCACAAATAACAATACCACCACCAGTAACAATACAAAAACCACCAATAACAAAACCACCACCACCAATAACAATACAACCACCAACAACAACAATACCACCACCAATAACAATACCATCATCACCAATAACAATACCACGATTATCAACAATATCAGAACAACTACCAATAACAATACCAGTACCAACAACAAAACCATCACCACCAATAACAATACCACCACCAATAACAATACCATCACCACCAATAACAATACCACCATCATCAACAATATCAGAACATCCACCAATAACAATACCAGTACCACCAACAATACCATCACCACCAATAACAAAACCACCACCACCAATAACAGTACCACCACCACCACCAATAACAATACCACCATCACCAACTGTACCACCACCACCAATAACAATACCACCACCACCAATAACAATACCACCATCACCAACTGTACCACCACCACCAATAACAATACCACCACCACCAATAACAATACCACCTCCACCAATAGCAATACCACCACCACCAATAACACCACCACCAATAACAATACCACCACTACCAACATTACCACGACCTCCAATAACAATATCACCACCACCAAAAACAATACCACCACCACTAACAATACCAAAACCACCAATAACAAAACCACCACCACCAATAACAATACCACCACCAACAACAACAATACCACCTCCAATAACAATACCATCACCGCCAATAACAATACCACCATCATCAACAATATCAGAACAACCACCAATAACAATACCAGTACCACCAACAATACCATCACCACCAATAACAATACCACCACCAATAACAATACCAGTACCACCAACAATACCATCACCACCAATACCACAACCACCACCAATAACAATACTATCACCACCAATAACAATACCACCATCACCAACAATACCACAACCTCCACAAATAACAATACCTGCACCACAAACAATACCATCACCACCAATAAAAATACCACCATCACCACCAATAACAATACCAACATCACCAATAACATTACCACCACCAATAACAATACCACCACCACCAAGAACAATACATCAACCACCAACACTACCACCGCCACCAACAATACCACCACCAACAAAAATACCACCATCACCAATAACAATACCACCACTACCATCAATACCACTACCACCAATAACAATAACACCACCACCACCAGCACCACCAGCACCACCACCACCACCACCAATAACAATACTACCACCACCAATAACAATACCACCACAACCACCACCAACAATACCACCACCAACAACAACAATACCACCACCAACAACAATACCAGGACCACCAATAACTATACCACCACCACCTAAAACAATACCACCAATAACAATACCACCACAACCAACAATACCACCACCACCAATAACAATACCACCACCACCACCAAAAACAATACCACCACCACCATCACAACCACAAACACCAACACAAATAACAATACCACCGACACCACCACCACCAAAAACAATACCACCAACACCAATAACAATACCACCACCACCAATAACATTACCACCACCAATAACAATACCACCACCACCATTGGTTATGTTGGTGGTTGTGGTATTGTGATTGGTGCTCGTGGTGGTATTGTTATTTGTGGTGGTGTTATTGTTGGTTGCGGTGGTGGTGGTATTGTTGGTGGTGGTGGTATTGTTATTGTTGGTGTGGGTATTGGTGGTGGTGGTATTGTTTTTGGTGGTGGTCGTGGTATTGTTATTGGTGGTGGTGGTATTGTTGGTTGTGGTGGTCTTGTTATTGGTGGTATAGTTTTTGGTGGTGGTGGTGGTATAGTTATTGGTGGTCGTGGTATTGTTGTTGGTGGTGGTATTGTTGTTGTTGGTGGTGGTATTGGTGGTGGTGGTTGTGGTGGTATTGTTATTGGTGGTGGTGGTATTGTTATTGGTGGTGGTGGTACTGTTGGTGATGGTGTTATTGTTATTGTTGGTAGTGGTATTGTTGGTAGTGGTGGTATTGTTATTGGTGATGGTGGTATTGTTGGTGGTGGTGGTATTGTTATTGGTGGTGGTGGTATTGTTATTGGTGGTAGTGGTATTGTTTTTATTGGTGATGGTGGTTATGTTGGTGGTTGTGGTATTGTGATTGGTGCTGGTGGTGGTATTGTTGTTTGTGGTGGTGTTATTGTTGGTTGCGGTGGTGGTGGTATTGTTGGTGGTGGCGGTATTGTTATTGTTGATGTGGGTATTGGTGGTGGTGGTGGTGGTATTGTTTTTGGTGGTGGTGTTATTTTTGTTGTTGGTGGTGGTATTGTTGTTGGTGTTGTTGGTGGTGATGGTGGTAGTGGTATTGGTGTTGGTGGTATTGTTTTTGGTGTTGGTGGTATTGTTGATGGTGGTGGTAGTGTTGGTGCTGGTGGTATTGTTATTGGTGGTGGTGTTTTTGTTGTTATTGGTAGTGGTGGTATTTTTATTGGTGGTCGTGGTATTGTTATTGGTGGCGGTGGTATTGTTATTGGTGGTGGTGGTGGCATTGTTATTTTTGGTGATGGTGGTCATGTTAAAAGTGTTGGTGGTATTGTTATTGGTGGTGGTGGTATAGTTGGTGATGGTGGTATTGTTATTTGTGGTGGTGGTGGTATTGTTATTTTTGGTGATGGTGGTCATGTTAAAAGTGTTGGTGGTATTGTTATTGGTGGTGGTGGTATAGTTGGTGATGGTGGTATTGTTATTTGTGGTGGTGGTGGTATTGTTATTTGTGATGGTAATGTTATTAGTGATGGTGGTATTGTTATTGGTGGTGGTATTGTTATTTGTGGTAGTGTTATTGTTGGTGGTGGTGGTATTGTTATTGGTGGTAGTGGTATTGTTATTGGTGGTAGTGGTATTGTTATTGGTGGTGGTGGTATTGTTATTGGTGGTGGTGGTATTGTTATTGGTGGTAGTGGTATTGTTATTGGTGGTGGTGGTAATGTTATTAGTGGTGGTGGTAATGTTATAGGTGGTGGTGGTATTGTTATTGGTGGTGGTGGTATTGTTAATGGTGGTGGTGGTATTGTTTTTGATATTGATGGTATTGGTGGTTGTGGTGGTATTGTTATTGGTGGTATTGTTATTGGTGGTTGTGGTGGTATAGTTATTGGTGGTCGTGGTATTGTTGTTGGTGGTGGTATTGGTATTGGTGGTGGTGGTATTGGTGGTGTTGGTTGTGGTGGTATTGTTATTGGTGGTGGTGGTATTGTTATTGGTGGTGGTGGTATTGTTGGTGGTGGTGGTATTGTTGGTGGTGGTGGTATTGTTATTGTTTGTGTGGTTATTGGTGTAGGTGGTGGTGGTATTGTTGATGGTAGCTCTGTTGTTGATGGTGGTGGTTGTATTATTATTGGTGGTGGTACTGTTATTGTTGTTTGTGGTACTGATGTTGGTCTTGATGGTACAGCTGTTGCTTTATATATTGCTGGTACTTACATTTAAGTGTGACCATTTTTAATGCCTTTATAAACAGACAAGGATAAGTTGAATCATGAAAATAAAAGAAGCTTTTCACGCGACGCCATGATAGAAGACATATTAACTGACAACGGAAGACAACAAGTAATTGATTGCTATCAAAGTTCCCAGGCATAGAATAATAACCCAAACACATATATATCCAATATTAAAAGACACAGTTAACTACGTTTGCTGTCCAGTTCTTAGCATTGCTCAGAAACGAAGATTAATTGATTATGCATTGCAGTATAAAGTGTATAGGCCGAATTTCTAATTTGCACTCAAGAACTAATCAGAGTATCAGATATGAAATGGCTGAAAAGCGTTTAACAATTGGTTTTAGACGAATTTAAAGTGTACACTATACCGACCATTAATTTTCGATTTTAAGACTAATATTTACTACATTGTATGATTTATTTTGTTAGATAGCCTACATGTATATAATGGACCCGTTTTATCAACATCTTACGATAGAAATTTGAGTAAGCTTTTCGTACGAACTTCGTGTGATCGTGTTAAAGACTTAATGCATAAAACAGTACGATTATGTTGCTTTTAAGAGCGTTTCATCAAAGTTGCGCAAGCAGGTGCTACGAATTCGTAAGTTAAGCTCAGTTCACATCAGCCTTGCGATTTTTTGTTCGTACGATTTCGCAGTCTAGGGCTGCCGTAGACAAAGTCGCAACATGTCCGCACAGGACCGCATCAGTCATAGGCACCATAAGGCGTCAATACGATGCTCGTACAGTAATCGCACGGATCGCAAGATGTTCGTAGCTTTATCGTAGGAAAATAAAACATGGTTTACGTTTTTGCACGGCAACCGGAAGATTGTCGTGCAACAGTCGTACACGTGTGCAAGAAAGACGCAAGGCATTCGTAAGAATTCACAATTCTTGCGGCCATCTTCCGGATCGCAAGATTTTGTAAGGCTATCACATGAATGCAATACGTTGTTTTTGCGCTCATCAATGTACGGTTAGTCGCGATTGTGGATACAATTCCAAGCGCCAACAACACCTTTTCGTAAAAACTTGACTATCCAACGACAGTGGTTGGGTATTAATCAAAGGAATGATATTTGATACGGATGAGCGTCGTGGAGTTCTTTTGGCAACGTCAAATAAGACGAGAGGGGTGTTTGCTATCTAGAGTATCGTCAAATCCTTCAATGGTACAAACTATTGCCACCGTGACGAGTTTCAGGTCCTTGCAATTTGCCTTTAGGGTTGCGCGCATTACCCCCCCCCCCCTCCCCTCTTTGTCCTTAGGCCGTTTCAGTGATTTACTATGAGTACAGTGGGACAGACTTCACCCTACCTCCCACCCCGACCAATGGCGTAAAATGGCGCCGACCTTTGGTAACTAGTGGAACTTTCATCTCATCATGCGTGTGGTGGTGCCACATATGAACTGCTTCCGTCTGGGAGCGAAGTCTTCAACCAACTGCAAAGCGGTCTGCTCCAATGTGCTCATATGTGTGGCAGATGCGGAAGACAAGTTTCGACTGTCAAATGCAGGAAGCAATGGGTCAGCGTTGGATGCTGACATGTTCAATGAGTGTTCACTATAAGCCGCTCTTGGTGAAAACATAATCGGTTGGAAATGTCTTCGCCTTTTTTGACACACTGGTGACGCTGCAATGAAGTTTTGCCTGCGTCATCAGCATTTGGGCAACTAGATGCGACCAGAATGAGTCCCACCCTTTCTTCTGTCTGCCGATGAGCAGAAGGATGAGGTAGTCCAATGGTTCTCTCATCGCACATGAAGCAAAGGTATAAAGGGAACCTATGAATTTTTAACAACAGCGCAGTTGAGAAGCTTCTAAATATTAGACTTTACTTGCTGACATCAACAGAACATTAGCCTTTAATAGCGTAGGACACCGCGCGATGACCTTGCTAATTCGTGTGATTGTCTTACGTTTCGCATCAGTCTTGTGATGGCCTTGTAACGAAATGCAAGGCAGCTGCAAGGTGTTCGTGCGGCTGAATTGCGATATTCGTACGTCAAACACGATTATTGATTGCCAGGATTTTCGTGTAAAATCGCCTGTTATTGTTGCGGAACGCTCAAGGTGGCCGTGTAGCTGCCTTGCGAGCTACAAAAATCGCCCGAAATTCGCTAGGAAAATGTGCATGTCGAAAATCCAGTTTGCGACGTTGCGACAGCCCTACAGCTTGAGAATTCGCACGGAGTCCTCGAGGGTGTCGTAGGAAACCCACCAATTTTCTCCAAAATGTTGATTGCAAATAGGTGTACGGCAGTCGCTAGGCTGATAACAACAGGGCCTTATTGTGCAAATATTACGAACGGTCCCAAACTGTCGTAAGTTTCGTAAACTATGGCCGCAACGTTCGTACATACATTTGTATTGTCAGAAAACCGCAACGTGTATAAGTGTAATTAGCTGATTAGTTGTCTGGTGCGCCTTATATAGAGAAGTTCTGATAATGCTTTTATACATGATCTTATAGTCTCGTTAGTGTATTGATTGCCATTAACTGTATATCAGTCTTATAAATAATTAGTTATAATGTTGTGATAATATCACAGGGTCAGTATAGCTATTAACCTTGCTACTGTGACATAATTTGGACCTATGAGAATCGTTCATGAATTAAATCAATGTTTATCTGGTAACTAAGCTGCATCTTTATAATTCCTGATCGGTAAATATCAGATGTGCAGAAGTATGTGACCGACATTCCGCGTTCTCTGAGACTTTAGCATGCGCAACTGTTCATCGATTTTGCAATTCCAGCCGATCAATTTTACAAAACGAGTTCTGTTAGGATTCACGTCGGGACGAGTGGGATCAAGGAGCTGTTTCTAATTGCACTGTATAACATCGTGTTCCACTTTCTGAATGTGTTAAAATGAATCCATATACAGCTGAATGCGTCGATATATTTTTTATTTCAACGAATGACGTACGTACGGCATACGTGACTCATATAATTTTAGGACTCGCTACTTCGCTAAATCTACCACGTGGTGCAATGTTATAAAATTCCGGATGTGAATATGTTATTTTTACCTTTTTACAATTGTCTGATAGATTAACTTATTTCACAGGGTATTAATGAATCATAAACAATGTTAATTTGGTTTTAACGAAGTAATGATTAAGTCAAGGTGAAGAAGACGTTCTGGCATGATTCGAACAAACTAGCCATGAAAATGAATATTCGGATATATTCGAATACAAAAAAAACTAATATTCGAATATCATAAACTATATTCGTTCCCGTCCTAAGAAACAATCATGCTGTTGTTGGAGGAGGTTGTTGCTCAAGAGAGGGCCTCTCTGGAGAGGTTCTACTGTACTTATATAATAGACACGAGTTAATTGTCCTCATCCGACCGCCGTGTATAACTGACATATCGTTAAAAAAACTGCGTTAAACACAAAGAACCAGAAGCCATCCCAGCTATGAGTGACTAGTTAAAATACTGTGTGTCGTAGGATAGGTCTGATTCTAAATCATCCATTCGTGTGTATGTACAATTATTACCCTGAAACATGTCATGTCGAACATCGATCAACGTGTACTCGCCCGGGTGTACAAACTCTGTACAACTCAATACAGACAAATCAATCATAAATATGTTCAGATCAAAACATTTTCATTTAAAGCGAACACTGTACGTGTCTGAATTACTAGTAAGTCAGCTCATTAAATTGCATGTCTTAACCACCATAATCACAACAACAACAACAACCAAGCGGTCCAAGCATGAATTTAATTGTTTTCAGCTAGGATTTTGGAAGGTAAACACACCCAGCCGTATCAAATTCAGAGCATTGTACATACATGTAGTATTTTTTCTTCGACGATAGCGTACGAATTGTTTGTGCCTGGTCAGACTGTTTCTATGAAGGCAACTTAACAACATCTGCATATGAACAAAATATGAACAGTAAAAAAACATGAGGATTGGTCTTGTTGATATTTCTTGTTAAATGTTTGTTAACTTAAATTGCATCCTTAGGGAGTTCATTAATATTATTCAAATGTAGGAAGGTATACATTTGAAGGAGTGGGCCGCACTGCGGACAATGAACTGTATGTATACGTTGTTATAATCATTTTGTGTGAAAACAACATACGTACATGCCGCCGCAACCGTTGTTGAATGGTTAGGGACGTGTCCGCCTTCGGAGCGAGAGATCGACGGTTTTAACGGTTTTAGAACTGATACGGTCGTTTGGTGAGCCGCCAGCAAGTTAAGTAATGGTTACCGTAAAGAACCATCTCAGCCAGACGCCCGACAAATAGAGAAAGGATTCGGAAGGTACTGTGCGAACAAAAGATAAGCTAGTGTCTCATAAGCCAGCTAGACTGGCCCTTTCAACAGGTGTAGCACTATAATAAAAAAGCTTATGCGACTGATACCTGACTATCATCCGTGTTTACAGCTCACAAGCCATCGACAGAATTTTGCATAAAATAAAACCAACAAATATCACATTTCATCTTATCTTTAATCATTCTAATATTGAATGGTTTCACATTTAAATTATTACACGATTGTAACAAAATGTAGCGGTGTTTTACACTAGCCAACATGAATTATTACATGTACATTAACAATGAAAATATTCATAATACGGATACTAGAATCAGAACAAATCTATACATACATACAATGACGTGTTATCATTCATCAATGTGATCAAATATTATACAATATATTCTATATAGCTAAAATAACATTGAACATCTTTCTATAGATTTTAAAAGCATAAACACGAGAGAGTTTGAACAAACATTAATAAAATAAAATAGAAGGTTTAGTTTTAACGATAATTTCATACTTCATGTCTACAGAAATGTGGACATCAGACATGTTTGATCTAAGAACCGTTCTTATCATTCAAAATATGAAAACAGTTCATGTCGATCTTATATTGTCCATATGTAAATGTATTAATATACATCATATCTCGTAATAAGGGGATAATTGTATATCCAGTAAAGTCACACATTTTACACTGATGATATTCTGCTATTTAACAGCATAAATCAGGGTGGTTATAATATTGTTTACATCAAACTATCACTTACTGTAGAAATGTGAAATCTATACGTATACATGAATGTAATGATAAATATTGATAAGTCAGTTCATGAAATGTATTGCTTCCACTTATTTTAATGGCACAAACTAATTGATTACCAATAACTACAGTACAACCTCTCCAGAGCGGCCCTCTCTTGAGCAACAACCTCCCTTCAACAACAGCATGCTTCTTTTCCAACTGCAAAATTTTACTTATTTAATCTCTCTACTGCAACAACCTCTGAATAACAACATAATTTTGTTACTCACAAAGGGTGTTGATATGAAGAGACTGCACTGTAGTTTTTTTATATGAGTACAATTAATATTCAATAAAAGAATGGAGAATACCAGTAGCATACTGTTTTATTGATCAAAGAAACATACAGTAAGTAATTGATCGATTTATTGACAAATCAATCTCTGATATACCAATGTAACCCATGGTGTATAATTATATAGCGTGTTGTTAACTGATCCTGTCTAATTTTGTATTGATTTCAAATAAATCCATCAATAAACTCTATAACGAGCAAACAACATGATGCTAATTTATTACATGGATGTTAATGATGACAAAGGTCCGCAGAGAAATTGAGAGCGTTAGCAGACAGTCATGTTTCATTGAAGGACTTTCAGAACTTGTATGGTCCTTTCTCCATTTATCTTTAGTGGACTGTATTGAGATTCAACTTCTAAATCATCATATATGTACTTGTATTCAAACGTATTCTTTGTAAATAAAATATAAATTTTATCATATAAATCATCCAGTTTATTGATATCATATTTACACGTACATCATTATATATTTGGGGATGATCTCCGTTTATTTTCATACAACAGTCTAGATTTCCTTTACCCTCGAAACTATGGACTAAATAATATTTCGGTCCCGTCGATCTCGGATAATCGAGGTTTTATACTGAGCATCATAATAAAACGTAAGTAATTCGCCAATCTGATGTCTTGAGTGATCGTCATCAACACAAAGCATGATTGTACTGTCTATAATCATGTGTGCATGTTTATTCATCAAGTGAAGCATATATGAATCTGGAAGCAAATCGTCTGTGTTTCATTTCCACATGAGATTGAACGCAAAGAAACTTAAGGAATAGTTTTGTTCGTCGTACATGTAGATATATATAATTAATTTGTAAAACAATTTGACTGTAAAAATAATTTCCTTTTCGGTTCGAAAACAATAACGAAAAGGAAGCGAAAATCCTAAAGCCTTAAATTAACTAACTAATCACGCTGGATGCAAAGGTAAAGTCGCAGACTTCTATCGCATATAAATGAATATAGTGAATATTAGCAAAAATTATACCATACAAAATCAGAATGACGAATTTTACAGCTATTAAATGCCAGGATGAAAATAGAAAATAAACACCTTGCGTTGGTGGTTTCCTAGCAACAGATGAAAGTTAACGGTATTCAATCCAGGAAAGATTTGTAAATAACTTTGTCAAGATTCTCATAAGCGCTTTCATATTATTTTGTTACAATCATTATAGTTTCGATATATCTATATTTATCATGAGCTTGCGTTGGTGAACTATATACATTCTTCATGATAAAGCACCCGGATGTTGATACTTTAATGTCAGTCACTAATTTAGTTAATGCCTTGTTTTAAGTTAGTTTGTATCAAGCTAAAATGTGTTAAAACATATGTAAATAACATGTATACTCAGAATAATGCATGAATGGATAGAACAGCTTAATGAAAGCAATGATGAACTCCATATGACAATGGTAGAGTTGTATGAGATAATGGTAGATATGGAATGTTACAACAAATAAAGAATACAAACAAATTACATTCAAACATGTTTTAGTGGCCACCTCCGAGCAAAGGTCAGCTAGTGACTGAAGACCATTCAAACGACATTGATTATTTAGAACAACATGACCCCTAAAAACTGTCAATAGAAGCCATATTTTATATTTCCCAACGATGGCTTTTGTTCACAAGTTGGATTGTATATTTGTACAGTTTCCAATAATGACTACCCACACAACAGACATTTCTTCACAGAAACACAAGTTGTGCACCCACGTGACGTTTATTCCACTGGGGACTGTCCGTGTGTAATGAAACATATTCCCGGTTACTATAGTGATTAGACAATGAATTTTATATAAGATATTAAACAATACTAGTATGTTATAGTCAATTAACTTCCACACGCACTTTGAACAGCATTTTGATCAATAATTGAAGGATATTTCATAAAACACAATGACACACAGATGGTTGTCTATATAAGATGCGTATAACTGACATACTCATTACTTATAATGTTTTAATGAATACAAACATACTGGAAGAAGCAATTGTGAATACTTGATTACAGTATTGAACATATAATCAGAAATTACAATTAATTACAAAAACAGTAAAATATTATCCTATCTATAAATTATCATACACGCAGTACATGTATGCACAATATATACTGATCTGGTTCAATTATAAGCATGAAAAAAATACATATTTATTCATCAAATGACTCCAGTAATGACATAAGTAAGTTCTATGTACATATATATGTATATAAACGAGGCATGACATTATATATCGGTGGTTAGAGTTAGATGAATCTAGTTAGTTATAGTTCGTCAAACAAAAACATCAATTGTTCGGTTCTCTGTTTAGTTCAGTAGATTAAGACCTTTCTGTATAATCAAAGTACTGAAACTACTCATGGAAACTGAACTTACATAGACTAGCACTGCAACATGTGACGGGAACTAGTATAAGGCGGATGTGGTAACGTAGTAGTACTTTGGTTCGCATTAAAATTCATGAGCACCGAGCGAGTGACGGCTAAGAAAAGCTGAACTATCGTTCAGTTTCCAAAAACTTATTATGTTTGATAAACAACTGGCCAGTAAAAGATATGAGACAACAATCGTCAAATGTGCACATTAATTCTGTGACCAAGCTATGATGCACGTAAGCGATATCCTTCTCATTAACGTTACCATATCAGTACAATACAATATGACTGCTTTATAGGAACTTATCCAGACTTCTATTCTCATGTTATAAGTCATGTTACACATCCGTCTTCTCTTCCGCCACTGATTGAAATGGATTAAATGAATGAATACAGGCGGAACATGGTACACCATAAATCTTCTATAATTGTCATACAAAACAGAAATGTATAAAAAAAGAAAACAAGTCATAATAATTAAGACCAGACTAGCTGGATGAAAACCTACATCAGACATTACATTGAACGGTTCTATACCTACTACAATCGTCAGTCGATGATTTCCCTCTACTATGAGGGACTTGTCTAGCAAATAAGGGGAGAGAATCCCTTCAGTTCGGTGAACACTTCGGTGAAAAAACTCGGGTCACTATTTATCTTCAACATATTCCCACTCTGTGAGTTAATAATATGTAAACACCGGTCCCAGAACTTATCACGATCGTCCTCTATCAAGAATGGTTTCAGTGGGTAACTTATTTCGTTTCCCATGTAGCTGTAAGATAGATATAGACAAGTAAGAACAGTTGCCTGCAACTCATTCTCATCTTCCATGTCGGTACTCACCATCTCTCGGACCAGCATGTAAACGAACACAACATTAGCCGGGTTCACAAACGCAATATCCTGCCATCCTTGTAACAGAAGTGATCTGTCTACGGTTCGCAACCACACAATGGCGTCCATTCCCTCGAAATGCTTCAGACGCTGACATCGGCGGTAAAGAAATTCGCCCAAGCTTTTAAGTAACTCGGATGTTGAGGCTTGGATCACTGTCTTGCGGGGGCTTGTACTTTTGTCAACCTTTTTCACCAACTGAATCTCCGGTTTAGGTACTCCATTTATGTTTTTCAGATTTTTGTTGATGTTATTGTTTATGTTGACGTCATTGTTGTTTATACGTAGATTTTGGAGTTGTGTTTCAGGTGCCTTCAGATTGTAACAAGAAACAGATTTCTGAATGTTTTTGTTTATGTTAATATTTTCTATGTTACAATTATTGTCCACTTTGCCTGGTAAACATCCAACAGCTGAATGTCTAAACAGATTCTTTTCCTTCTTTTTACTTCCATTGACTGTAAATTTCTTCCAGCTTAATCCACTGAGGAATATCGTGTGTCTTTTAAAGCTTTTATCCTTCGTCTCCCGATTACTATTTGGTTGATTTTTTGCGTTGTTCAAAATTTCATAATTAAAATTATTTAAGTTAATTTCCTCGTACAAAGGTTTTCTCGGACGAGGAGAAAACGATAAAACGGTTCCCATGGTGACTTAGTGTTTAACAGAAATTGTCTTCATTCAATTTGAATCATATTTTTACAACGATATCTTCTTTCAGCATTCCAAGATGGCGACCACACCACACTTGAACTGATTCAGTTCCGCAGACTTATCGATCAGCACGATTATAATAAATTTGCTTATCTCTGCTTCCAAACATAGATCACAGGCTCAATCACATATCCGTGGTTTAATACAACACTATGAATGACTTGAGTCTTAAGGACTACGACCTCCGTTTTTGTAAGTTATAATTCCCGATCACAGCATATTTAAAGTCAATCTATGACCACAAAACCAATAACGATATTGATACGGACTCCGTTTGTGTACTGAATGGAATCGATCGTGATTCTACACTTGTTCTGTTCTATCATCAATATACGGGCAACCAATGACATCATCACTATGGCGATATGAATATTCCAAGAAGAGGGTTGACTTATTTGTTCTGTTTATTGATAGTCGATAATTTCGATTGTCTATAGTTATGTATAATTACAGGTGTTGTCTTTTATGTCAAATTCAAATTGGAAATAACTACTTTTAAGTGACGGTCTATATTACATGTATTTGTCATTGAACATATTATTCAAATGCTCGTTAGAGAAACTCTTTCACACAAAGTACCAGGATGTGAATACTTCAGATCATGAAGACCTCAGACAAAATTAATAAACATGCTGTTGTACCTGTACTTACATGGCCTTGAGGTTATAAACATGATGTTGTACATGTACTTACATGGCCTTGAGGTTATAAACATGATGTTGTACCTGTACTTACATGGCCTTGAGGTTATAAACATGATGTTGTACATGTACTTACATGGCCCATGGAGGTTATAAACATGATGTTGTACCTGTACTTACATGGCCTTGAGGTTATAAACATGATGTTGTACCTGTACTTACATGGCCCTGGGGTTATAAACATGATGTTGTACCTGTACTTACATGGCCTTGAGGTTATAAACATGATGTTGTACATGTACTTACATGGCCTTGAGGTTATAAACATGATGTTGTACCTGTACTTACAAGGCCTTGAGGTTATAAACATGATGTTGTACATGTACTTACATGGCCCTGGGGTTATAAACATGATGTTGTACCTGTACTTACATGGCCTTGAGGTTATAAACATGATGTTGTACATGTACTTACATGGCCCATGGAGGTTATAAACATGATGTTGTACATGTACTTACATGGCCCATGTAGGTTATAAACATGCTGTTGTACCTGTACTTACATGGTCCTGTGGTTATAAACATGCTGTTGTACCTGTACTTACATGGCCTTGAGGTTATAAACATGATGTTGTACATGTACTTACATGGCCCATGGAGGTTATAAACATGCTGTTGTACCTGTACTTACATGGCCTTGAGGTTATAAACATGATGTTATACCTGTACTTACATGGCCTTGAGGTTATAAACATGCTGTTGTACCTGTACTTACATGGCCTTGAGGTTATAAACATGATGTTGTACCTGTACTTACATGGCCTTGAGGTTATAAACATGATGTTGTACCTGTACTTACATGGCCTTGAGGTTATAAACATGATGTTGTACCTGTACTTACATGGCCTTGAGGTTATAAACATGCTGTTGTACCTGTACTTACATGGCCCTTGGTTTATAAACATGCTGTTGTACCTGTACTTACATGGCCTTGAGGTTATAAACATGATGTTGTACATGTACTTACATGGCCCATGGAGGTTATAAACATGATGTTGTACATGTACTTACATGGCCCATGGAGGTTATAAACATGCTGTTGTACCTGTACTTACATGGCCCATGGAGGTTATAAACATGATGTTGTACATGTACTTACATGGCCCATGGAGGTTATAAACATGATGTTGTACATGTACTTACATGGCCTTGAGGTTATAAACATGATGTTGTACCTGTACTTACATGGCCCATGGAGGTTATAAACATGCTGTTGTACCTGTACTTACATGGCCCATGGAGGTTATAAACATGATGTTGTACCTGTACTTACATGGCCTTGAGGTTATAAACATGATGTTGTACCTGTACTTACATGGCCCATGGAGGTTATAAACATGCTGTTGTACCTGTACTTACATGGCCCATGGAGGTTATAAACATGCTGTTGTACCTGTACTTACATGGCCCATGGAGGTTATAAACATGATGTTGTACCTGTACTTACATGGCCCATGGAGGTTATAAACATGATGTTGTACCTGTACTTACATGGCCCATGGAGGTTATAAACATGCTGTTGTACCTGTACTTACATGGCCCATGGAGGTTATAAACATGCTGTTGTACCTGTACTTACATGGCCCATGGAGGTTATAAACATGATGTTGTACCTGTACTTACATGGCCCATGGAGGTTATAAACATGCTGTTGTACCTGTACTTACATGGCCCATGGAGGTTATAAACATGATGTTGTACATGTACTTACATGGCCTTGAGGTTATAAACATGATGTTGTACCTGTACTTACATGGCCCATGGAGGTTATAAACATGATGTTGTACCTGTACTTACATGGCCCATGGAGGTTATAAACATGATGTTGTACATGTACTTACATGGCCTTGAGGTTATAAACATGATGTTGTACATGTACTTACATGGCCCATGGAGGTTATAAACATGATGTTGTACCTGTACTTACATGGCCTTGAGGTGATAAACATGGTGTTGTACATGTACTTACATGGCCCATGGAGGTTATAAACATGATGTTTTACCTGTACTTGCATGGCCCTGGGGTTATAAACATGCTGTTGTACCTGTACTTACATGGCCCATGGAGGTTATAAACATGCTGTTGTACATGTACTTACATGGCCTTGAGGTTATAAACATTTTTTCTTTTCACCATTACAATTTGAGAAAGGAAATGAGATTTGTGATGTACACGATGGATGGACGACAATAAAGTGTCCATATCGTTTCATTGTCAAGCGCTGTAATAAATATGTGCACATCTAGCACCATATGTGTATATCTAGCTGTTATATATGTGTACATCTAGTACTATATAATATATGTGTAAATCTAGTACTATAACATATGTGTGCATCTAGCACTATAATATATGTATACATCTATTACTACGTGTATAATATATGTGTACATCTAGTACTATAGCAATTATATGTGTACATCTGGTACGATACTATATTTTTACATTCATTACTATATTATATTTGTACGTCTATCACTATGATATACATATGTACCAAGTTAAAGTTAAAGTAAAGAAATTATAAGTAACAGTCCATACATGTTTTGACCAATAGTGTGTTAAGAACTAATGATTTCATTATTTTATGTTCAGACTCTGATTATAATGTCACTATGAAACAATATAGGACGTGTAAAAGTGTTTAAATTTCACTTGTACTTGCCAATAAAAAATCTTTATTCGACGCGGATAGTTTGAACAATTTTACAGTTAGACGTACAAAGTCTTTTATATTTTACTTGTTTATACCGCAACAACTCTTTATATGACGCTGATAGTTGCTACTGTTTTAACGTCAGTTAATGTTTTATATTTCATCATTATTATGTATGAATCGGTAGATTCATCATTTTGACTCCTACTTAAATACTTTCAGTCTTGCACAAGTTAGGGTTTACTAAAATCAATATCACACCGAAGCCCCAAACCTTAATGCCATCTCTGAGGAAGTGATAGTTAGTTAAATCAAAGTACTGAAAGTACTCATGGAAACTTAACTTATATAGACTCGCACTCCAACATGAAAGGGGAACAGTTTAACAGTAGAAAAATGTATTACTTTGGTCCGTATCAACTGTAGTGGTAGCCGAGTGAATGACGGCTATAGAAAGCTGAACAATCGTTTAGTTCACAAATCCAACAATTTCATTATAAAACCTGAGACAAACTCTGTGTTTTTTTTTTTGTACTATTGGGTGAATTTTATAAGTGTCGTATAAAAGCCACGTAGAATTACCGCGAGTATTAAATGCGTGACTCATATCCACTGCGTGTGAAAACGCTAAGTAACGACAGCACATGGTCACCGACCCTCCTACAAGACAATGTCTCTTCTGTTTCCAGATCATGTCGTATTTCCTCATCCCTCACATACCAACAGAATCTCACGATGAAAATCGATACAGAACCAAGAAGCAATGTGGCAGACGACAAATCGATAATCACGATGATTCACGTCTAAGTTTCACTGACTCCTATTTTCATTTATTCGGCAGGAATCGGTAATTTCCGGTAAATTCATGTAGGATGAGAAATGTTTTTTATACATTCTGGGTCAATTTAATGAGCAAACTCACAATTTGTAATCCGTATATTTTGTATGTTAATGAGTGAGTCATTTTTTTAATTTATTGAAAGAAATGAACAAGCTTTATCATTACTGCTATACTATATATATACATCAATACAAAGTCAAGGCATATTGATGATGATCTTATAGATTAATATTTCTTCCAGCCAAGCAGGTCATTGGAAGATGTCGCTGATTCATAATTATATTCATTCTTTGAAAACTAACCTAGGTACTCTGGAAGACATCTGACAAAAGCATTTTATCGAAATTAAACTCAACAAATATTCTAAACGTTCACCTAATTTTAAAATCCAATTTTATCTTTATTAATTTTACATGGCCAGTTAAAATTTAGTTTAAGTATTGTACATGTCTGTATAACTATTTGGGGCGTCTTTGCTTTCATGGAAGAAAATACTAATGAGTTTTAAATGTGTAGGGGAAATATGAAAACATATTCTAAATGTAACATCAAAAAAATATATACATGCGTGAACTATAAAGGATCGGTCGTTTTACGCGCATTTAACCAATACAGTAAAGAACACACTTAAACCAAATTCCCTGAACAACGGAATTCTCTGAGAATGGAACATATGCTCGAGTCCCTTTTCTCCTAGCAAAAGGTCCTCTGTTATATACAGAATTAACCTAAGGGATGGAACCACCGACCTACTGTAAGCTAGCTGGACAACTTAGTGTGCCTTGTACCGTGTGAGACTCGTACTCACAGTGGTGGCAGGGTTAGTATAATTACCTGTCAGAGACCAGAAGCATCCAACCCGTCATATAGTAATAGGTTTTTAATTATCTCTTGAAACTTTGAAGTGTCTTACAGTCTGACAATGAGTTCCACAATGTATGCGCAGCTGATGCAAAGCACCTGTCACCATATTTCACCTGTTTACTTTTTTATGGAACCACCAATGTCGATGATTGATCACAGACAAATGTAACGGACCTGAGATGGTAAAATTGTAATAAATTCTACATAAAACACCATATAACTTAACCAATAATTAACAAACAAATTGTCCCAAAATTCGACCCCGTTATTCAGACTTTATTACAAACATCACAGGTCCGTTACTTCTGTCTGCGTGATTGGTGTGCTGAGCGTAGATTTCGCGTTGGTCTGTAACGTAACATAGTACTTGCGTACATAAGAATTGTGTTTACATAAACAACCATATTGCCCCCATCTGAGATGTGCCTTATTAGTACATAACGAAACTTTGACTTTGATTTTTTAAATGCTAGTTGTAAATGAGTGTATCATTTCACTCATGTTGTTTCAGAACTACTTTCTTCGACCGAATTACACAAGTATGATTCATGTATACAAAAACTATACAAGCGATGCATAGGGTTGCGTCAGAATGTTTAAATAAGGCAATATTTTATTTCCTCGGAGGTTCTGGTCTGGTCTAGGGTATTCAATCCACGAAGTTATTGTTGACACGGACTTATATACATATATGTATGTATATATAAGTCCTTGTTGTTGACGAATAAAAAGCGATTCTTACACCCTTTTATTAGTGTTTAAATCTACAGCAATATTAAAGTTAAACACAAAGAGAAGGACACATCCGTCCAGTGGCACCAGTTGTCGGTACATGTGGTTGGAACTAAGCTAAGTCTGGAAGCAAATATTGTCAAGAAAAAAGCTGATATACCATATTGAGGTTTATTTTATAAAAACGAATACAAACATGATCATGAACAACATTTATACAAGGACATACAAACTAGAACAGAAATCACACCGAATAGTTTAGCTAATAATGTTCGAACTAGTATAAAAATATAAAATATATGACAGAGTTATTATGGCTGTATTCAAGGTGAAAACAAACTAAATAAATGTCTTGATAAAAAAGTATTTCAATAGACAACATAACGGAAATATATAAATGATGTATATTTATGAGTTTATGATCTCGGTAGATATACCGTATTGTACTTGCAATGCACATACAGTTCAACTTCCCAACAACAGTCACCTTTGGGAAGGACCAAAATGGTTGTTGTAGGGAGGTGATTGTTGTTGAGAGAGTAAAAATAGAGTAAAACGTCAGTTTAGGTTGCTAGTATATTGGTTGTAACAGGGAGATGACTGTTGTTGAGAGAGTGAAAATAGAGTAAAACGTCAGTTTAGGTTGCTAGTATACTGGCTGTAACAGGGAGGTGACTGTTGTTGGGAGGTGCCCGTTCATGGAATTCACACTGTATATGGTTTGTGTCAATATTGAGTGTAGTAGGTGACATCTCGGGGTCGATGAAGAAGATGAACTAAAGATTGGTCTACTGTGAGTTGAACTCTTATCATGGGCAGTTTGATCCTTACTGGCAGCTGATCCAATGTATTATATTTGATGAAAGTATTGACGGGTTGAGATGTTTGAAGAATTCATTTACTCGCTCATACATTCAATCACACACACATACATTCATTCATTCACTTTATTCGTTCCATCATTCTTTCATTCATTCACTTTTTAATTGCATGTATTTGGCGATTTTAAATTATTCTGTTTTTTTTTTCATCATCATTTGCTTGTTAGGTGAAAACGTGTTATTTATATGTCGGCTGATTGATGGTGTCATATTCCTAAATATTGTTTGAGTTCATATGTATACAGGTACTGGGATTGCATATAGTCGGCCTAATGCCTTATTTATAAAAAAACATGCATGCTACAATACATATATTCGGTCAATTTGGTCATTTGTTTCTATATTTTGATAAAAATGTACATTAACTTGTAATTATTTATCTTATCTAAGCAACAAACTACTCACATCGACTGGATGACAAATTGGCTCATTGATCACATGTTTGTCAGATGACAGGTACAAATATATATGAAATGAATGAATTTAATGATGCCTAGGGTTACTGCACGATCTGTTCATTACTAGCAAGGCTTCGTCACGATCATCGATATTTCAAAGTTTAAAAATCAAGCCTCCGGCTATAAGTCGCTTGTACCATATTGCTGGGTGTCGTGATATCATCACTTGATCTGTCATTTGTAACATACCTGTATGATAACCTAACTTACAATTCTTAAATTCTCTTATCAGGGGACAGAAAGTTGCAGCATGCTGTCATCTCGGAAGCTTTTTAATAACTTTCCCTTTTCAAGCATTTTACAACTTTTTAACTAAAATTTGTATAAAATTGTCAAATTATGCTGATAAAATAATGGTAATTGATTGTTTATCTACAACTAAACAGTATTTGTAGCACAATCACGTATAAAGTCCGTGCTTTCAATATGACTCCAATTTCTGAAATTCTTTAAAGCAAGTAGTAGAGTAAACTGCACAGAGAAGCTAGAATAACGACAAAACCGGACGAAGTTCGCGCAGCACCTCCGGCGTACCATCTAGCCGTGTTTCCTGAAAAAACATAAATCAAGATAATTTATATAAGGAACTATTAATAAGGAATTATTTAGTTTTTAAAAATTATGGTTTGTTTAAATTTTAGAAGCGAAGCTTCTGTAGCTAACATTACCTTTTCTACTTACAATTGCGTAACGTCTGTTATATCCGCATTGAAAAATAATACCACTAATTGTATAGATATACATTGCAGACTTTGCAGTTTTGATTTTTCTAGTTCACGGAATTAGACAGCGTAAAGTAGTTTTCACATTTTCGTTAAGAGTAAAACTAATATACAACGTCCTTTTTTATTTTTATCATAATATGATACTCATTAGATATTTGCAGCGTATATTATGCATGTACTCGTTCACTTACCTACTCCTCCTCCTCTAATTCTTAAAGCTGGCCTTGATCTCATAACACGTGACCTGTGTCCCATCCAGAACGTATTGTAATCACGAACAACAGTTGCCCTGGAAACAAAATCAGACATGAAACATTTCTAATAATTCTGGAATAGTTTAATTTCAAATGTTCTCCAATTCCCCAATCGTCTTATGAAATGTGTGTTTCTCTTGGACAGTTAACTTTCGGGCGTTTCCTTAAGAACCGGTTGTACGGTTCCTTGTATAAACTTCTATATACTGTACTATATATTTCAGCAATCATTTAATTTAAAGCTGATAAATACATATTGTCCGTGTATGAATTAGAATCAAAAACATTAATTGAATAAGTCTGGTTAATATATTTTCGCTCGACTTATAAGTTATTGTACAAGTTATGATTTATTCGTCAAAATGGGTGATTATGCTGTGTTTTGACACCAATTCGACTGTTTGTCTAATTACCGTGAATGTTATATGTGTATTTGTCCCATGATTTTATAAACTTGTACTTACACAAACTGGACTGGTCGATTGAAACCTACTGGGGGCACCCACTGTAATTGTACCATATTTTTTATTCCATTTTCTGTATGCGTCACTCCGGTGCCTCTGACACACTGCATTCTCTGTACGATGACATTGGTGTTAACACCCATACTGCAAGTATGTATAATATAAGATACAACCTTACATGATTAATATTACCTCTAAACCTAATAGTAATTGTCCGGAAAAACGAAATTATATCTAGTACAACTTGTCAATATTTGACGTTAATTTGAATATATATCAGACATTATGTGAAAGTTTAAAATATCTATTTCAGCAAAGTTTTTTGACCACAGATGTTGAGTAATAAAATAAAATAATGACCTGTCTCGGGTTTCGAGTTATTATTTTATTCTTTTTTACTAAAGATTGTTAATTAACTTACGCATTGACATTGTTTCCCGCGAATGGATTGTTAGGGTTGAAGTTAGGGTTGAATCCTGGACCACCCGGTCCTCCTGGTGCTCCTGGTGGGAGTCCAACCTGACCCAGGGCCACTGGTCCATTTCGACCACCCATCATTCCAGCCATCTGTCCCTGCATGCGGACATTATTTCTTGCGATAACATTCTGGAATAGAAAAATAATACATTTTAAAGTATTGCTGGTACACTAAGAGTCTTTTAGGAATCCGTAGCAAAGATGCCTGATGGGTGAATGTCAACTAATTGTTGTATTTTGTTTTTTTAAATTTTAAGTATCAATTTTCTTGCATCAAAATTTATTAAAAGTTAAACTTCCACTTGACATCATGTGATAATAAACATAAAAGCTATTTATTATAAAATAGAATTAAACATGTACTAACCTGACCATTCATGTACCTGTATTCACCCACATACTGCAGTTGACCCCCGGGCATCTTAGAGCGGGCTTGAAGAAGGAATCCCTTAAATTGGGTGTTAAGACGTCCACGACGACCCCGAATTCGTACTGAAGGAAAAGGTAAATGAAATAAATGTATATATATGTATAATACATCAACGTACTTGCATGTATTTGTATCTTTTCCACTTTTAATAAACAAATAAATATAATTGAAGTTAGATAATATATGCTCCATCTACAAGAATGTGTGAAAAGGTGATTCTCTGTCCTGTATTTATTAATTAAAATGTGTATGTATTGATCTATATTGGTGATATTATATTGTCCGCCATAGGCAACTCTAGTGTATGTTAGTATTGTACAATTGTTAAGAAATTATCAACCAAATATAACATACATATGTATGCATGGAGTCACAATGGATATAAAGTAGATTTTTACACATGATAACTATTAACATTGTCAACAACTAGATTGTCCGTTAACTTTTCTAATTAAATTCGATAAAAATTGTTAATCAAAGTACTGAATTTGAAAGTACTCATTGAAACTGAAATTACGTAGGCTTGCACCGCAATAATTAGTTTAACAATTGCATGGCGGATGTCGATAAACGTACGTAGTACATTGGTCCGCATAAAAATCACTAATGCGCACCGGTTGACGGTGACGGCTAAGAAAAGCTTAACTATAGCTCAGTTCCCAAAAACATGAATAATTTAGCGAGTTATAGCTATAGTGTAGTACGTAAAAAAACGACTGCATGCAGATACGAATGAACCTTCGACTGATGCAGAAAGATCTTCAGATTTACTTCACCCAGTTTAGAAATAACTGTGAAATAATAACAAATGTATCACGTTTTGAACATGATAAACAAAAACACAGATCGTACATAATAAAACATACAGTTTGTCCAAAATTCTTGTCCTGTGAAATATCCGCATTTCATTTCAAATTTGAAAAAATATATCATCGCATAAAATTACTCTTGATCCTGGTATAGAGAAAAAAATCACTTACCAATGACTCCACAATCTCGTTGTCCGTTAGTTGTACATGGAACGTAACCATCAAGGTTCGTATCAACAAGATAAGGCGTGGCTGAAGTTCGACGCACGTTAGCACCGTGTCCGGGCTTCATTGTGTCACAGGCTCTGGGATCCGCACCATACCTGTGGCCATCTATAACACACCATAACAAAACTACACAAAATATCTCCGCCAACATTTTTAAGCCTAAATTAGTTTTTCTTCTTGGATGCTAACTTAATACACATAAGATATTCACTTCAAGCACAACAGAGAACTGTATCGAAATTATAGTTAGGTTGAACAAATTGCTCGCGACCCTTCTCTCTCGAAAACTGAGCCGTTAACTAAATCAAACCGGACTAAATCCCGGTATTTTAATGGATCGGTGCTGGGTGCGAATATTTGATTGATAATGTAATTAATTGACACAGTCATCAGGGGTGGAATGCAATTTAAAACTTTCATAATCGCCCCCGAGCAGAGTTCGGTATATTCCGTTCATACTCGGATATGCGTTCAGAACTCTTGTACGAAAATAATCGAAGATAACCGGCTGTCAACAGCGCATACCTGGTAAATGTCTCAATCAGACGGTCATCCCTGTCAAATTCGATAAACAAATTGATTCATAACTTTTCGTTGATAAAACGAGAGTAGAAAGACGCTGGAATTTCATTTATTTATTTTTCATTTCCGGTTTAGTATGTTATTATTATGACACATGTCAGGCTCGTATGTGATGAAACAGTTCTAGATATATGTTAGTTGTGTAACCAACATCACTTCTTTATTACTCATTATACATGCATCTAAATTATTAACTAATTAATAACCTTAATTACTCCATAACTTGTTATTTTCGTACCCAGTGTTACGACGAATTATAAATTATTTGTAATATTTGTATAGTGGGTATTTCCCCACCAGCGTATTTGGCAGATTTTTATTCGTCCATTCATCATAGAAATTTTTACTTTATTTTGATTTTTTAAAATAAATGTTGTTTTGTTTAAAGCCCCATTAGCTTTTTAAATTTAGCAATTCAGAACAATAGATGTAATGATCGTAAAATATAAGAAATATATTTTATTTGCTTTAAAAACATATTTACACTATGCCTTTCTTTAGCATATGGAACAATACTGAACCAATAATCGTCTTAATCGATGTTGTTATCTCCCTTGAATTGACTCGATAAACCACAATCAGATAACAATTGTCCAGTTTAACTCTATATAGATTATATAGGGAAATAATTTAAAACTTGCTATAAAATCTTTATTCGGTAAATGCCAATAAATTACCACATATGACATTGTAGATAAAATCATTATCTTTCAAATGGTGTAATTTAATTTAAAATAACTATCTATCTTGGGCAGTATTTTTGCACTTGTATGAAATAGGTAAAACGGTTCAAAATTTACTCTATGTTCTATGTAAATATTGAAGAAAATGATTTTTTGCCAAATTTCAGACTAAAAATTGACAAACAATTCATAAGTTGCCAATAAATTACCACATATGACATTTTAGAGAAATTCTTTTCCCGTAAAATGATATAAACCAAAATAGAATAAATATACATCTTGTACAGTATTTTTAACGATTTGTAACACCATGTTTTGACAAATATTGCTTCCGTTTGAGCTCGATCTTCAGTAATTTCCGTTTGGCCGATGTTTACCGATGCATGTACAAATTTAGCACAGCGGGTGGTTTATACACATTGGAATGTAGATATATCCTTAAACAGCTTTATGGTAGAAAATCCCTTGTAGACGTAAATTTAAGTTCTTGTGAATTTGAAAAGATGCATGAAACAATATATCAATAAAAATTGTGATTATACCGTATTTATTTGCATGTATATATATATATGCCCTTGGTACGATCTAATATTTCTTTCCATTGTACATGTACTGAATTGTTATTTATTAGATAATTGCATTAAATTTTATTTCATGTACTCATAGTTTTGTGTATGTTGTAGTGACGATGAGTTGTTATACTTAAGTCTAAAATACAATTTCAGTTCCATAATTCTATTGTAATAAGATAAGATATTGTAAATTGATGATTCCAGTAGACAATTATGGCGTTACTGTAAGGAAAGAGTATTTTTTATAAAGTTAATACAAATTCTACTGCGGTAGTAAATATCTCAAGAGTGAATCATTCTAAACAGAAAGTTTCTTATTTTGTTTTGGTAAAAACTTAAAGCATTCTATTTTTTAAATGATTAAACGAGTGTTTATGATACGTACAGTTCTAATATTTAATTTTAATAAATGTACCAAAATCTGTACTATTCATCATGATTGTTTCTGCGCTTTATTTTAGTACGAACTGACATACACATGTAAATAGTAAAACTATAGTTTATACATAATATCGTTTATCTGTCGATTAACAGTTTTAATGCAATTAGAATTGAGCAGGTCTTCTGATTGTTGTTTCGAGAAAAGGTGCGAAATACGCCATTAAAAAGCGATAATTGTTTATTTAGATATTTTTTATATTGAGCATCATCATGTAAATATAGATAGTCAGTATTTTGATTTTTTTAAGAGCTAGTTTTATAACATTGTTTGTACATTATGTTCCTCATATTTTCACGAGAAGGATTTTGACTTTGAGGAAATTTTTCAAGAAACAATTACAACTACATATATAAGTCCTCGATCTTTGTTCTGGACTATATAGATTATGCTTAAATAGTCTTATTACACCCAGCCAGTGTAAATTAATGCTAGTTCTGGGTGTTGATGATTAATGGATCAAAATCCGAATTGTCTTTCTATTTCAAAGTCATACACGACATATTAATATATCAATGTTTTACTCATTTTACGGCCTTAGACACAATAAGCAACAAATAAATTATATTAAATTTGACATGCATACAAACTTTCGTTTTCGAATACTTGTAATATTAGTGAATAAGAAAATAGGTTCTCGTGCTGTATAACGCTATTTTCAACCAAATTAATTATATAATATAATCATGGATTTTCGGATTTAAAAAAAAATCAGTAAAAAATAATAATATTTTTTCTTTAACTGCATTAACATCTTTTACTTGCCAACTACGCTAGCATTTTCTACAAATTGTTGTACAAATTATACTATCGATGTTCATACACAGCTAATTACGTATATTACAAGCTTGTATATAACCACCCGCGGATTTATTGCCTATCGATTTCCTGGGGCTATATTGGTGACACGGTAAATTTTGACCAGTATCATGTGTTCTATCAGATGACCTAAAGGGAAACAATCCAATAGTTGGTATCAGCTTAATCAACTCGATCTGGAAAGGGAGACTACTTATGGAAATTGACCAAAATTGTACCATATGCCACATCTCGTAGAAATGTCGTCAGACGCTTTTTCTTATTTTTTGCAATATCATTGACAAAAACACAGTGCTATAATTCTATATGTACTTTGTGATTAAAAAAGAAAATTTCGGAATATTTTTATTGTAAGCAAAAGTCAATTTCACCGATAAGATATATTTCTAGGCAAAATTAAACCTACTTTAATTTTAACATGGGGCTTTAAGCTGATGTCTCTTTACAATCACTGATACAAATTATATATGAATTTAACATGACTTTCGCAATGTCTGAATATATATATATACAAAATGTATAATATTTTTTTCTTGGTGTAATCTGTTTTTCATGTTTTGGAGGTCATTTCACCATTCTGTCGGCCAAGTTACTATTTTCTGAATAATGTACGCATCTTTAAAGTTAATGGACTTATGAAAACTTTTCTCCTATTGTACAATTGGCAAAATACGCACCGAACGAAACGGCACACTTGAGAATGGAGCAAAGATACAGGAGGAGTCGGTATTTATATCCCTACTCGAATAGTGTTCCTGGTTCTTCATCGTGCCATGTTGAATAGTAATGTTCGCACATACGAGTTCGCCACATGCATGAACTATTCGTTCGAATTCCTCACACACTGAATCTTGTTGACATTGAATCATGACAATCACTAAATGCTAGCATGTACGTGATGACTACTCGATCCTTTCTGCTTAACTAGAGATCATTGACTGTATCTCTTTAAAAACCGTGAACAAATCTTAACTTCTATATAAAGTTCGTTCTGAGAAATGTGGGAGTGAATTCTCTCAAGTTTGCTTGTTTACGAGAGACATTTTCGCTTTCAGGCAGGGCGGTGACCAAGTACCAATTGTCATCTACCACGTACATGAGGTGTGGTACGTGTATGTGTCTTGTTCTGTTAGCAGGTACTGAATAAAAATAAACAGGTAAAGAAATGATGAAAAAGCCGGTTTGGCTTGGTATATGAAATAAAGTCGAAACTTCTGGTGAAAAAACAAAAACAACATAATACACGTAGAATGTAAATATTTCAGTTTTTAATTGTACATAGCACGGAACCCGTTGAACACAACATCAGTTTTACTGTATCTGAAGTTTCTATCAGCAGTGTATTCTGAGCACATGATTTATGTACACTGTTTGTAAGAAATTGACGGCTATCAAGAGGTAAAAATCAATCCGGCATTCTTTCACCAGAAGAAATTCTTTTCCTAGACCCTCATTTAGCCTATGCTAAATGACAAGTGCGCATTAGTGTGACGCACTCTAGACGGCGTCCCGTTTTTCACCGATGTAAGTCACGCCTTTGTTGTATAAAATATCCCCTAGGATCGTATGATATCTTGGAAGCACGTCCTAAACATTTCCTAACAGGCACAGACAACACTTTGTCAAGTAAAACCATAAGTGATTCCGAAATATGTTAAGTATTTTACACAGTGGATGTAGATCTACAACATTTATTCTAAAACCCCACAGAATACAGCACACATACCACCACACAAGTCATGCTTTGTAAAAGATATCCATGTCAGGCAGAAAATAAGATTTTATGACATGTGTAACAAATCATGATAAGTTCATTTATTACTGCACGTACAAGCCTGAAAATAAACAAAACAAAAAAGAATCATAAGAACTGTGAACACAAGTTGATAATTTATTCCTTTTATAGAAGCATGACAGTGTTCGCCTAACGACTGGCTTAATTAGCATTAGATAACTCATTATATTTTAGTGTTACATGATTCCTTTTGTTCTAATCTTTTTCTCCCTATGTACAAGTGGATGGCTTCTGTCTCAAGAACTAGAAGCCCAAGGGCAACATGTCGAGCCCCTGTTTAGCCAGCTTGTGATCTTGACCTTTGAACTACAAGTACGGGTGATATTCATGACACATCATTTCATTGAAGTAAACTTTAGTACCAATTTATTTCAAAATCCTTGAATGCAAACAGAAGTTACAGCCCAGACAAGGAAAATATATTTGACCGAATGTGTAATCTTGACCTATGAAAATCTGGGTGTTGCCCAAGACACATGGTCTCATTGTATTATGGCAAGTCATTTTCAAATAACTCAATGCATAAGGGAGACACAGCCCTGACAAGGTGTATAAAGATTATTTTTTATGTTTGACCTCTAAGTGTGACCTTGACCTTTGAGCTAGAGACCTGGATCTTACGCACTGCACACCGTCTCATGGTGTTTAACAATTATGCCAAGTTATCTTAAAAAGTTTCTATGCATAAGGGAGATACAGCCCGGCCAAGATGTATAATGCTCATTTTTTACGTTTGACCTCTAAGTGTGACATTGACCTTTGAGCTAGAGACCTGGATCTTGCGCACTGCACACCATCTCTAATGTTTAACAATTATGCCAAGTTATCTGAAAAAGTTTCTATGCATAAGGGAGATACAGCCAGGACAAGGTCTATATTGCTCATTTTTGACGTTTGACCTCTAAGTGTGACGTTGACCTTTGAGCTAGAGACCTGGATTTTGCGCACTGCACACCGTCTCATGGTGTTTAACAATTATGCCAAGTTATCTTAAAAAAATTCTATGCATAAGGGAGATACAGCCCGGACAAGGATCCGGACGGACACACTTACTCACTAACTCACTCACTCACTAACTAACTAACTAACTAACTAACGTACAGACACGCAACCGCCATTGTGGCGACTATGTCGAGCTCACCGCGGGCGGGCTCAACAAAAAACTGCGTCTCAGCTCGTAAAATGACTGAATACGAGGTATGTTAGTTTTGTAATGTGAATCGTACAATAACACGAAAATAATACGCACTAATATTGATACGCCTGGATAGCTCTATTCAATACCTTTACAATGGTATATAAATGAGTATAAAGTTCGACACAAAATTGTCAAAAATCGTCATTTTAAGAAAACCATTCGTTGACCACTGTTAAAAATTGGTTGGAAAGCATGTTGAGAATTTTGAAGAAATAAAAGCGTACATAAAAGTTCGTAGAAAACTCGTTCATTTATTGAAGTATTTTTTTTACTGAATTGATGGAGCGAGCGAGTGAGCGAGCGAACGAACGAACAAACAAACAAATAAAACAAACAAACAAAAACATTTCATTCTGAAGTGTATATTAAGAGTACTGAAGATTACTGCCATACTGATACCTCATCAATTATCTTACATGTATATTTATATTATACCATGCAGCTTAATATATTGTATACTCATGTTTTGTATACCACAGTTTGAGTTAAATAAAGTTTTAATTACCGTAGTTAATTAGACAGATGATCAAAAAGCGTATGCGTACAAACGGCAGAACAATGGCTCGAAAAGTATCCAAATTTCAATCATAGACAATTTGCAAGCATACATACTGGTGATGAGACTTGAGTTTATTATATCGAACCAGTTAGGAAAATTGAAAAAAGATATGCATTATCAAAAACACAGTAAACGGCATATAGTTGCCAAAAGGTCAATGAGCATATTACAAAAATGTAGGTCTTCTATGCCACATTATTCTCATGTGACGGTACAGACATACTACATATAGCTTCTGTGCAAACGTGTCACATAACGGTAAAACATCAAGAAATAACGTCAAGAAACAACATTTAGTGACCGGATTTCAACATGTTTGCCTACACCATGATAATACTCCAGCACATTCATCTGACATTGTAAACCAATATCTGAAGTCGGAGAAGGTAACTTTCTTGTCGCACACATCAGACTAACCAGATCTTGCTCCCTGCGACATTTGCCTTTTTACAAAATTGAAAAAGTTCTTATTTGTCTATATCAGTCCAGACAAGCCCTTGGCTCTGCTGTCTGCCAGAGTCTCTAAGCTATATCAAAATCAGCCAACTGTGACTCAGTTCAGAAATGGAATCACAGTACAAGGTTATGTATTTCTAACCGCGGAAAATACTTCGAGGGGACGGAAAGTTATTTTGATCATTTAAGTAGGTTCTTTTTAAAATATTACGCAATACACATCACATATCAAACATCCCTCGTATAGACAGACAGACAAATGGCCAGACGGACGGACAGACAGTCCAAAACATAACCAGACTATCTAATATCACATATATGACTTTGGTACACTGAGAGCACCTGTATTTGTCCAACTATACATATTTTATAGAAAGTTGAAATCCTACGTATCGCAGATGCAACCAGCCAACATTTCATGGGTATTGCAACACCATAATTTAATACCATCAAACTACATTGGCTGCAACAACAACACTTCCGAGTTCAGTATCTAATAAGTACTTTGAATCTCTACAGTGGATATCACTTTCAAGGTCACCTGTTACAAATACTAAATAGCACCTCTGTGGTCGAGTGATTATGGTCTTTGACTAATAATCACTAACCACTAACTGTTGGGAGTTCAAATCCCATCCAGAACTGCACAAATTCCATAGGTTCTACCCCAGGTGAAAACATGAGGTCTGAAGAGCTGGAGACGTTACTAAATGACAATGGTTGTTGGGGCAGGTACACTTTTTTGAATCAATATAACATCACAAGACAGATAATATTTACACCAAGTTTAATGAAATAATACTCATTAATTACATACGACCTGGAATGATATATAAATATTAAATGCAGACATAACAGTATCCATAGTAACCTGATATATTTATAAATATAACCAATAAATAATGTGATAAAATCAAGGCTACACACAAAAGGAGAAAACATTTCATGTACTCTGTGTCTTCGTAAGGTTTAACCTCTATCATTTTAACAAAAGCACCTCAAGTGGTGCAAACACTTGTCTGTTTAGCACCTAAGTGAGATCTAACCACCTATGAAGTTTCATGTTGCTACATCTAATAGTTTCTGAGTCATGAGCTACATTAAAGGTTTTGCATGACGCAAATGCTGACGACACAGTGATCACATTAGCTTGACTTTTTCTTTGAAACCAGACAAGCTAAAAATGTGGACCTGTTAAAAATCAGAATAAATAACATTAAGTAATATACAATGTATGCAACAATTAAATAAAACACTCAATCAAATTGTAATATTGTACCCAAAACCATATGATACATATTTCACGTGTGCCCTAATTATAATTATAACAAAAATGTAAATAACTCCAAAAACGTGGGTGAAACGTTTGTAACTTATATTAAACAATATTAATAGGTGGATAATGGTGTAGAAAATTGTGTATTGAAAGGAAAACAAGTGTAGCTATTTAGATATAACTTTTCAACTAAAAGAATTATTTAAAATTGGAATGATAGTAAACTGGATGGACTATAATTATAGAAAAGGCAGGCATTATGTTGGCACATGCATTCTAATTAAAATGGTATGAAATAACAGGAGAATGAGATCTGGTCCGAGGTTGTAAAACTTCAGATTGGTCTCTGTGCTCAAATCTCATTTCTTATCTTAAGTATGATCAGACAAAGATGATATTATTGATACATTACTCTGATGGTATGGCTGATCTGAACATGTATCTAAACACAAATCAGCCCTATCTTTTAAACCATAGAATGGAGATTTGAGCTCGGAAACTGTTCTCAAATTTTTTAACCTCAGGGCCTGGAAGACTTATTTGAGGAAATGAATAAATATTTGTCTACAATGAATAGATAATTGTCTTGAATGAATAAATTCTGGTACGAACATGAAACATTCAAATTATCACAGTAACACTTTTATACATGTGTCTTAAAGTGTATGAAGCTATATCTGAAAGTCCTATAATTGGCAGAATATTAATTTTTTTGTTTGTATGCAGTAAGAATCAAACCCTATAATGTTACATACTATAAAACTAAATAAAGTATCTAAATCTAAAAATAGAATATTTTAAGTAATACACAAAAAATGTATGTAAATTTTGATAAACAACTATCAATAGAAATGAAAAGGGAGGTAACACAGATGTTAAAAATCAAAATCAAACATTTTAACTGTTTAATCAAGCAAAGTTTAGACATAGTTGTTTATATTTTTGAGAAAGCAAGCTTGACTTTTTAAAACAAGGGAATGTAATTTAAGGGTACACTTTATTCTGATAACTTGTAACAATCATGTTAGTTAAATTACAGAGACAGGTATTGTTAAAAATCTATAAGGTTTTAAAAACAATGTGATTTTACACTTTTTGAAATTTATGTAGCATTTCTTGTCAGATTTAGCTTTATACACTTTAATGTTAATGGATTACTCAATGGATGCATTCACACACACTTGTAAACACTTCTTAATAATTCATAATAATACCCAGTTAATCTTATCTTTTAAGCTTTAACAATTATCAATTCATTTTCTCATGTTTTTAATCAGTACAATCATGCAAAATGACGCAAAATAGGAACAATGTTTATAATTGATCTGATTATGAACATAGTACAATGATGTCCAGTGTAATTAAAATATCCAAACATCAACTCTTAGATATGAACTATATACAATATGATTACTATGAAGTCATAATTTAACCATAAATTAGTCATAAATTCTAAGAACAAAACGACCCCATAACACGAACACAAAAAGTGCCGGGGTAAATGTCAGTATATGAATAAGCAGTGAGGGGGGGGGGGGGGGGGCAAATGTCTACCATACCTAGAAATTAGCACCTGGGTTCTACCTGTAGGTCTGTTTGCTTTATAAATTCTGACGGTTGACACTCCTTTAAAGACTTATGAAAGACTATGTTATTCACAGCAAGCAACTTTCCTGTTAACACCTATCAAAGTGACTACATAACAACTTCACTCTTTATGATAAGTTTTACCAAACATCATAAACATACTACATGTACTTTCCGAAAAAAAAAAAAAATTGAAAAGAGACATTGAAATCATTAATTAATCAAAGTGCAGAAAATAATCTTAGTAGCAATTAAAATTTATGAACCATCAATTTCAAATTATTGTTTTTGCTGTTTCAGCATATCCCAAATATTCTGTTCAGCATTCTGTAACTTTATGACCCAATAACACCTAATTAGTTACTTAAACTGAATAATGACATCCCTTTTATTTCCCATTAGAAGAATCAAGACAGGCATAAGAAATATTTACTACAAGTTTGTAGAATTACCACAAAGAGAAATTATGTGTTCAATCAGGGATTACACATCAAAAACTACCTGAAAATTAAATTTAGTCTAAGACTTTAATGTAAGGTTTCTATCTTAGCCTTTCAATAATTAAGTTAATATATCAAACATAAATTTATTATGCATGCTGTATGGTGCACGTACAGTAATCCTGAAGATCTATTAATATTATGCTGCATCTTTTAATATTTTACATACAATCTTATGATACAGATATATGATTTAGTACAGGTAACTAGGATAATAAATGGTTGAGTAACGACTTGCCCCGCAAATAATGACTCGCCACATAACAACTTGTCATACTTCTAATAACGACTCACCACAGCTTATTCACAACTCAGCACAAAGTAATAACGAATTGCCATAGAACCTAAATGAATGTAATATAAAGTATAGTTTTACTTAATCTGATTTAAAGAAGTTGTTTACTGATATACAGTGCGACCTCCCTACAACAACCACCAATGGGAAGGACAAAAATGGCTTTGTAAGGAGGTGGCTGTTGTTGAGAGAGTGAAAAATTATTAAAACATCAATTAGGGTTTGTAGTAAACTGCATGGCTGTAATAGGGAGGTGGCTGTTGTTCGGGGGTGGAAGTTCATGGAGTTTACACTGTAATATCAAATCTACTTGAACCATATTATTAAGATTTTAAAATATTAACTGAGGTTCCACTGCTCCAGCAGTACTGACAATGGAACATATTCCATTTTATTGGTCATCTTTGAGATCAAAGTAATAGAAGGGACATAACTGTAATACAAAATATGTAAGTTATCGAGTTATCTCCCACAAAACAGGGAAAATAAATGCAGAATTTCTAATCATCAATATATATACAATTGGTCTGTGACAAATGCATTAATTTTGGAAACACTAAAAAATATGATCAGCACAGCATAATTATTGCAATGCAGACTGAAATATTTGTGTATGAACTTGTGTTCCAAAAATAAAATCAGATGAATATTAAATGAAAAGAGACAATAATTGACTAGTTTTGAAAACATATAAAAATGCACAAGATGCAGTGTTTTCATTAATATTCAGTCCAATAGATCTTACAACAGTAACTGATTTGGCTGGGGGTCACCTAGTTTATAAGTATTTTGAACTTGGAGATTGCACCAAATGTTTTGCAGTTTTAACTTATGGTTTTCATCACCAATCGGTTCTTAATGAAAACCCTGCAAGATGTACCTAAAACACATAGGTTAGCTATGAAACCTAAAATATACATTAGCTATGAAACCTAAAACACATTATGTAAGCTATCAAACCTAAAACACATATGATAACTATGAAATCTAAGAACACATAATTTATTATGTAAGCTATGAAACCTAAAACACACAAGTCATGTTAACTAGGAAAAACCTAAAACACATATGTTAGCTATGAAACCTTGAACACATATGTTAACTATGAAAACTTAAACACATACAGTAACTATGAAACCTAAAAACACATATATTAGCTTTGAAACCTAAACACATAAATTATGTAAGTTATGAAAACCTAAAACACATGCTAGGTAGACAATGAAACACACTTGTTAACAATAAAACATAAATAACATCATGAATAATGAATTCAATATTGACATGATTTTATATTTTCTGGACAAAATCATAAACCTTGATGAGGAAGATATAAAATCAAATTAATGAACACAAATGATAAATAGAAGCAAAAAACAATGAACATAATTATGATAATATATGAGACCATTTAATAGTAAAAGATTAACATAGAACACATATTTACAAAGTATAAAGAAGCAAAAATCACAGATTAACACCAGATGACTTTAGTGAACACATCTTGATTGGAGACTAGTGAACTAGTTTAATTGGAGACTCATAAAAATGTAAAACTTGTCCAAAAATATTGTAGAGATCAGGATTTATGAAAAAAGGTAACAAATGGATGATAAATTGTTAATCTAATGTTTGTTTATATTGGATTTTACGCCGCTTTCAACAGTCAGTCATATGTGGCTGACAGTTCACCTAACCATCGTTCCTGGAAAGAACCAGTACTAGACTCCCATCCTCCGTAAGCAACATAAAGAGACATGGTTTGGTAGATGGACTCGAACCCCCGACCCTCTATCAGTGAGGGGTTACAGTGATTTGAAGTCAGCAACTTTAACCACTTAACCACGGAGGCAGATCTTGTTAATCTAAAAGTTACCGTCTTCGACATTCAATGGCATTTATAATCTGAATAAAACATAAAATTGAACTACATAAAACATAAAGATGGTAAGTAAACAAATAATACAAACATGTGTAAACATATAACATTCATATTAAGAACCTCTACAGAACACATAAATAATATTTGTTTCTATATCTGCATGTTATTAGGTACAAGACTAGTATCCTAGATAATATATAAACTATGATATGTAAGTCATTGTACAGTGTAACCTATATTAAATATACATGCACCATGAATCAAAAAGAAATTTGCATATTTTTAAACCAACACAGTAATAAGAAGAGCACCTTTAAGATTAAGTACCATGGTAACAAGGAAGAAAAACAGAGTGCCGCAATCGGTGCCAACACTCGTCTGTTCATCTACATTTTCAAAAGTTTGTAAAAATTTACAAAAAATATCTATTTCATTATTATGGATTTCTTTTCATATCATACATCTAAATACATAAATTATATCATTAATTAATTGATAACTATCATTTAAAATGGATGAACAATCAATATATACTTGTTAAAAACATTTGTGTACATAATTTCATCAAACATTCATGGGAAAATAAACTTAGTACAGAAAAATCTACAAACTAGAATTTACATACAGAGCAGGTATAGATAATATGGTGGTGTTAATTAGGGTGTCTGTACTGGTAGTATATTGGAAACATCAATCAATGATTCACCAAGAGCATTTCATGCTCAGGTAAGCTAAAAATGGACTTTTTTAAGTAAAGGCAAATATTAAAGTACAAAGCCACATGACTGTGTCAGTATAATATAGTAAATATATATGTAAATACAAGTGAAATTGTTAAATGAATTAACAGTATAATTACTTTAATTTTGTATGGATAAATCTAGAAAATCTAGAAAAAATATAATTGTTTCAAACAAAACACCAGACTCAAAACTGACAAGTCATTATTAAAATATTGAACAAACCCAACATACTTATGATTTTAACCTTGAATTCTTTTCAAGATTTGCTTTACTATCAGAAGAAATGAAGGTCTTGTAAACCACAATAACTACTCAATTTCGTGATTCATACGTAGCAGATTTTTGGTGGGGACACTGGTTAAGATGTGATGTAAAATATAATGAATCAGTGTTTTCAATAAGAGGCAGCCAGAGGCCAAATTGACTGCTTTGAAAGAAAATTGGCCACCTAGAAATCACATAAATTATATATCATTTATGATGTTGGAAATGAGCATGGAAAGTCTCCTTCAATCATGGTATGGCCTCTTACAGGAAAACTTAATGAAAATTCTGATGATTGTGCACTTCAAATTCTTTTTGAGCAAATCTAAAACTCTAAACAAACAAAATAAAAAAATCTTGCTTGTTAATTGCGAAAAAATCTTCTTTTCATATTTTTCTTCTCGGATCCATTCCTTATCACCTTGTCATCAATGTTGTTGTTGTTGTTGTTATTGTTGTGACGTTTCTTGGTGTTAGATTCAATCTTTCCTTTCCTGACTGTAGACTTGCCTTTATGACCGAGAGTAAACTGATGTTGCAGTTTTATACTAATCCATGTTCCAATCATTGGTCCCACCCAGTAGATGAAGATATGCTCTACTGGTGATGTGTCCCCGCAGCCCCATGTATGACCTGATGCCATCGCTGGATGTATGTACATCCCTGTCAAGTGAACACCTGAAAAATAAACATTTACAGAACTATATCAGAATAACTTTCAAGTATAACTTACGAAAATATTATAACAGTTTTGTAGGTTACTAATAAAGTATTTTAGTTATCCTTGGTTATTTACATTAATTTTATAAAGGACCACAATGGAGATAAGGATTTACTTCCTTTTTTGTGTTATCCTTGTATTTTAACGTTTGTGACATGGTTTCAATGTTTTACTGATATTTTTTACATGTAATAATTTTACAATCTCAATTTGTATATTCAGTAATACATTCTTGTTTGAACACTAACTTTATATGCCCATTTTGTGCAATATATTCCCTATGTACCATGTTTTAGAAGTAGTTAAAATATGAATAATAATAAATAAATAAACAGGAATTGAATGTGGCTCAATCCCACAGATAACAAAAATGAATTTTTTATCCATTAATGAAAGATCTCAATCATTTGTTTGATTGGGTTTTACACCATTTTCAACCATCAGAGTCATAGGAGGCGGAAAGTTCACCGACCATCACTCCTGGAAAGAACCAGTACTATACTCCCATCCTCTGTAGGGATCTGCCTACTTTCTCACATTTATAAAGAGACATGGTTGGTAGTTAGGCTCAAACCCACGACCCTCTTTCAGTGAGAGGTTGCAGTGATTTGATGTCAGCAACCTTAACCAGTCGACCACAGAGGTGGGTCTTAATTGTCTTACCAGATGGCCAGTGGACTTAAATATGTCTGTCATGTTTACATGACTAAACAGAACAGTGCTGTTCAATACTTGAACTTGCTTACACTCTAAATAATCATACAAGATTACAAGATCACAAGGAAGTCTTGCCTTATGGCCAATATTTAAGCAGAAATAAATCAGACTATCTTTAAAGCAGACACAGCATCTCCAATATCACTCATAGTAACATAACATTAAGTCTACAAAAAGTGGTATTGGTAATGTGTTGTGCATGTAACTGAACCCCTTTATAGTTTATTCTTATTCTACACTGTTGAACATCATATGTATAGTTAGTCTACACAGTACAAGTGGGCAATAATCTTTATCGGATCCTTTGCTTAAAATGCTTACTGCAAATATAATACATGCACAAATGTACGTAAGTAATATCAATCTCTACCCAGAGTTGTCATTTGTCACCCCTCGCATGTATGGGAGAGATAACAAACGACAACTCTGAGTAGAGATTAACGTAATATTCTGATATCGTAATAAATAGAACATAAAAGAAATTCTGTTAATCCCATCTCCAATAACAATTAAATAACACAATGTTGTAAGGATTTCCATGATGATGAATGTGGACATCAGCAGATCTAAGGGTGCAAAAATCACATTCAGTGATCATAAGTTATGGCCTTAGATAAAGTGTGACCAAGTGACATTTTCGAGAGTTTATTAGAAGTGTTCGGTTAACAGAATCTGAATGATCATTTTAAAAATAAAAAGGATTCTGTCAAATAATCACAAAAAATAATTACAAAATATTTTGTTTGTTGCAATGCTACCTACTCACATGAAAGGCCCCTACCCAACATTTTTGGCCACTTTCGGTTCAATAAAAAAATTGAAATGTAAAGAAAATATTTCCTACCTACCTAGCTACACACTAAAAATTCTCTAGGTATGGTTACCGCAAAGAAACATTTTTTTTAGGATAGCCCAATGTTTGATATTTACAGAGACAATACTTTAGTAAAGAAGCACAAACCTGATACCACAAGAAGACCTCCATTTATGATCTTGATGAGCAAATCAACATATTGGTGTCCAGTGAATGTCTGGTTTGAGAACCATGAGTCATAGATGACAGCAGAAAACTCGAGTAGAAATCCAACATACAATGGTACATGAAGATCTGTCGTACAGAACTGATCGTAGTAGGCTTGTATACGTTCGTCGTACATAGGATGTAGCCTCATTCCCATGACATAGATGCCGAGTCGAAAAGCAGAAAACCCGGCCAAGATTTGAATGAAAGTTTTCAGTGCACATTTCCAGAGTGGTATTACTTTATTGAAATACTTGTGCCAAACAGCAATAGGGTTACCATCTCCTTCACAGAGAGTAATCAAAGTCAAGAAGACCGTAGGTATCATAGCACACATGTAACCAACTTCACCAAAGTACTTCCTCATTATACCATGTCCAAAAGGATACGCACAAACTGTCGTTGTTTTAATGAAATCCAGAACGTATGGTCTTATAATACCAGGACAGACCAGTCTCGTCATTACATGGCAGATAAAACCAACTAAATATATAGACAAGTAAATTATGAGAGCTGACGGTACAGGTGAGAGAAATTCTGATCGTGGGTTCCATCCTGTCAGTGATTTGATAAAACTATCCAAGTTTTCTAATCCCAGGCTGTTTTCACCACTATCCATGATATCTCTTGATACTTCTTCTATTCTTTAAAAGTCTTTAATCTGAAATTAAAATAGACACATATTTTCATATAGATAAATTCTAACACAGTCAATACTTACATTCATACATGAAACATACAATTAGTACTTTAACACTGCTTCAAACAAGGAAGTTATGATACTTAAAACAATAAACTGTAAATCATACATATTTGTATCCAGAGTAAAATACTCTAACATTATCACTAACTGAATATTCTGAAAATAGAATGTAAGCCATACAGAACAAAAGGTAATATACCAGTACATCACAAAAATTAGGTCATACAGACAACAGATAACAGTTAAATAAATAAAAGTATTGTCTGCAGTAAGTGCAACACATGATAAAGCTAAATATATCATGCCATAGATCAAGCATGTTCAATCTATAGTGCTTCATTAATTGTGAGGTAACAAAAATATTCAATCAAATTACTTTATATACACCGATAGAACCTGACGATAGTTTACCAATCTATAGATATATAATACAAGGCCAACTTAAGACAACATAAATATCTGATTACGTGTAAAAGATAGCAGATATCACTGAACTACAAATATATATGTTCTTAAAACTCCTTACTTGGTATGTAAAGCTGTCTCAGTAGAGTGAATGTCAAGTAGAAAATTGTACAGAATTTTTATTCAAGTCAGTTATTTAACACATTTTATATACAATCTTCGTTTCTTGTGTGAATGATAAAAAAAATTCTATGTTGCATCATCTGATCTTTCTATTACATGAACACATGTGTCGACGTTTTGTTATGTCCATAATATCATATGTTTGTTATACAATATTTTCATGTATAACATATGTTACAGAACAAACAATTAAGTTGTATAGTTGAAGATCTTAGACTTAATCAAATAATAAGCATACTGCAGGATCGTATAAAAGCTACAGTGTACCTGATAATCATTATGATATCAATCATTTAATATAAAGTGAAATTGAAGGTATTTTTTCCTACAAAATCAAACTTGCGTTAGTGGCCATCTCCGAATAAAGGCTGCCCTGCAGAAATAAAGGCCATTCTTTTAAAAACTGCCATTTATTATTTAGAACAAAACGACCTCTCAATTAAGACCATCATTCTGTCAATATAAAGCTCACATACATTATGTCTTTCCCAAGGGTGGCCTTTGTTCAAAGGTTTGACTTTACATCCATAATATATTAACCTTTTTATTTCATCCATATCAGCAATAACATACACATGCTATTTAAAGAAAGAAAGCATTGAATAAAAAGTTTTTGACATCTATTCTGACTGTTGTTGATTTAAAACACGTTATATTCCATATATGATGAAATTGAAAAATGCAGTCTCAGCCTACCTAATATACCAGATGAGGACATCATGTGACATATTTTTGAACATGTAGGGAAATAAATTTTAAATCAATAGAATGATATTCCTCTCATTATTATAAAATTGTGGAGAAGTTGATGGCTCCTTGTAGGAACTAGGGTGTATACATTTAATAATAATGGTTAGAACGCAGTCCAGTAAATCTGGCTAGGTGTGCTAACTGCCTTATATTATACATAACTGAAAGTTGAAGACTCTGTTTTGTGATTTGTTTTTCTTAGACACATTGAAAGTAGATTATCCTTCATGTTTAAAATTACACATCAGATGGTTGTATTCCCTACTGAAAGTCTTCTCACGCCCCTTTCCCGTCAGACATGCCATTATCACCCCTGGAACATCATACAGGTTAATAACAGCAACCGACTGTCCAACTAATTAGACTGTTTGTGACGGTGAGACACTTTTTCGACTTTGCCCCGTCCCACACAGGCTAAGAGGATGGTCCTTCCGAATTTGTTCATGAAATCGGCCATCCAGAAAGCAGAATGAGTAGGGCTCCAAACGCCCTTAAGTAGATCTATTCTTTTTTCTCTGGAGAGCCATCTAACACTGGAAAGCCCTACCCCAGGTGTCCCTCTCCCCTTACAGTTGAGCAATTCAATGCCAGCAGCTAGTACATGTACACTTGCTGTAATGAACATTATGTCTCACTCTGGCTCTGCACTAGGATCCTTAATTACTTTTAACTTTTTAACATTATATAAATAACACATCCCAGGGCAGAGGGTGATAGTATATAAATAACACATAGCTTTGTGGGTAACAGTAAAAATGTCAGCATGTAATGCAAAAAAAAATGAATTACACATTACACTGAATTACTTGGGAAATTGTAATGCATTGCAATGCATTACAATTACATTTTTGCATTACCCCATGCCTGGTCAAGGGTGAACATTATATATACGCTCTATCACGCTCTGGGGTGTGTGATATCATTTTCGTTATACCGAACCAAATAGTAAATTTTCAACAGTATTTTTTGTTTTACTGTCACAGGGTAACAGTAAATTTCTAACAGTATTTTTTTTACTGTCACAGGGTAACAGTACATTTTTTTACAGTATTTTTTACTGTCACATGGGCGATAGTAAATTTTTTAAAAGTATTTTCTTGAAAAAAATTTGGGGTAATAAAATAAATAACACATAGCTTACGTTGTGGGTAACAGTAAAAATGTCAGTCTGAGGAAAGTACTGTTACCCAAGGCCTTTGGTAACAATACTTTCCTGCTGACATTTTACTGTTACCCACAAAGCTATGTGTTATTTATATAATATGGATCGTCTACCTCTGACGTCAGATGAGACTGTATAGTAAATAAATCATGTGAGGGATAATAATATATAATATACTACAGTACAGTCTTATACTTTTACTTTATATTTCTTATAAAACTATTTGGTTCGACACACAAATGTCTATGTCCCTCACTGCAGCAAGTGCAAGGGGTTTAACACCACTGGAAGATAGATAGCTAGATAGATCACAGGATATTACAATTGTGACACAGAATTAGTTAAAGATACACTCAGACTATTAAGCTATTATATAATACATATATGTCAGTAATTTGTAGTAGTAAGTGACATATTTCAATCTCCAGTGGATAGTAGTCCAACTAATTAGACTGCTTTGTGAGGACTAGACATTTTTCGACTTAGCTCCATCTCACATGAGAGGATGGCCCTGAATTCCTAATTCGTTCACAAACTAAGCCAACCGAAATGCCGAAATAGAGACGATCCCACAATACTCGGCAATGTCCGACAGCTGTAATCGGGTATAATCTATATAAGTCCTTGGTAGGGCCAAAGACCTATACATACATAGGTCTTTGGTAGGGCTACTGTGGATAGATCTATATACTACAATATATATCATAAATTGGAATCATGAGTGGGGTGAATCATTATATCAATTTATTGTAAGTAACGATAGATACATGTTATCTCAATCACAGCAATAATAATCTTATAAAAAACGTACGCTTTAACACAAATTAACAGACATGCAAGTGATCTCTCACGAACGTCAACCTCAAACTGGTTCCTGTTGACTCTGTCTGTGCACAGACATTTTGTGATGCGCAAGAAAATAGAACGAGAACCAATTTACCTCAACCACAGAGTAGCTTCCCTTACTTTAAATCCATGATAGCCAAACGCTCTTTGGATGTAATTTGTATTGCCGTTTCCAAGCGTTTGGTGATGCTGACTAGTAAAAACACACGTGAAAATGGAAAAATTACCAAACTACAAACACTTGACTTCAAAAGACTATGGCAGGACCAAAGGAGCTCAGAATCAAGTAAGACATTGTATAATATACCAATCGTCCTGAGGAGTTAGTCTTGGTCAAGCATGTTACAAATATATTTTTTAAATGTAATTAGTTTTCGCGAAATAAGGATCGTCCATTTAGTTCATAAATGTCATTATTAACCGGTGTAATCGTATTGAGTCAATCTATTCCATATAAAAAATAAAAACATGTACATAATTTTTAGAAATACCAAGTAGGCAAACAGCACTTTAAGCTTCATACAGAAATTTGTGTTTCTCTAACACATCATTGAACGGCATATCATACATATAGTACTGTGAGACCTTATCTAGAGTACCGCTCAACCATCTTGAGGCCCTACACAAAGAACTTGACTAGCGGCAACTAGAAGTCCTATAGGGGAGACACTGTCAGACAATTCTTTTAACGCCCCTCTCAACAGTCTGTCATATGTGGCTGACAGTTCACCTAACCATCTAGTCTACTTTTATGAGACATTCGAGCAATCCATTCATGATTTTGCTATTTCATCTATTGCCCCCTACGTCTCATTGGGGAAGGACCGAATCAATGTCGGATTTCTGAGTTTTGTCAAGTTTGTCTTTTCAACTGTTCAAAAGTACAATATGCTGTCAATAAGTGCAAACTTTATGCAAGCTGTGTCAACCATTGAAGTTCATCTACTGTACGGCAAGCGGTTCGCAGAAAAAGCATAACACCGAATTGGTGTCGGGTCGAGAATAGAACGCAAATTATTTTTGATCATAACGTATTTATTGCACAAAAAGTTTATTTATAAACCTGCATAAGTTATCACTCTTATGCAAGTAATCATTGAACCAGTAATACCCGAAAAAAATGGATCAGCTTTGAAGAATAACTTTAATACATGCATGAATATAATGCTTTGCAAGTGGGGGGGGGGGAACTTTTTTAGAAAATGTGTATATATATTAAAGCATTAACTTGTTGCTTTCTTTGTGAATAACAAATACATAAATTATGATACAAATAAAACAACGCCATTCTTATTAAAAGCGCGTCCAAATTCGCAATTGTCTTCTTTAATTCTTTCACTACGATAAATTGATATCGTCGAAAACCGTATAGAAGTCTTGTTTTCAATTTTCTAACACAAAACTGTCCAGTCATCTACTGGTCTCGCATTGAAAGTTACAATGTATTAGTATAATAATTTATCTTCTCAAACTATTAAAACAGAATGAAACATAAAACTGCCCAGTCTCTCAATGAGCACTTTTCTTCTGACTTGATCATCTGAATTGTCCACTGACTTTGTAAGAGAAATAATTGTAGTAAGCAGTTTGTTGAGTCTGTTTTTCAGCTCTTTTATATACAAAATCGGGTCACACGGGCTAAATATTTATTGAAATAAACATAATACATGTACTATCGATGTATAATTAAAAAGTCATGCTCAACCTACATCTCGTATATTTGCTTTAAGGAAATAATTAAAATAAAGATTGTCAGTACCTTTGATGAACTTACCTGACATAGTATATTACATTCTTCTACCTAAATGATAAAAGCATGACGCCATCAGAGGTGACAAAAAACAAAACGCTCATCAAACACAGCAAAAGTTCTTAAGTTTTTTGCACATTCACAGCCTCGTCAGCCATATTGCTAATGACTCAGTTAAACGGTTCCCATTATCGAAGGTAACAATTATGTCGAAGCTGATAAGCAGTAAGCACATTGCTCTAATAATAGAAATTTAGTCATTGACATTACACGACGATTAAGTCTGAGGATTTTTTGTTTATTTTGCATAACATCTTCGATATATTTGTAAAGAGTATGGTACAGTAAATGACATGGGCGGTCTTTAATGAACAGAAGCATGTCAGTTTATCATGTTGATTGGGATTAACAAAAACTTAAGTGAGAGCTGTGGGCAATGATTGATGAACCTTAGCGGAAAACCAATATATAGCGTGTCGGTTTATGATGTTTATTGGGATTAATATACATACAACTTTAGTATTGATCGAGCTGCTAATATGTGCTATTTCCGGGCAACTGGCCCTTTGATTTTATGGTAGCTCGGCACGCTGATCTGTAATATTTTTGGTTGCCCAAACGAAAATCCTAGTTGCCTGCGGGCACCTGGCAAAGGATTTGTTGGACACTGGCCATAAACAGATACCACAACACCAGCAGCGTGACATCGATGCTTGACCAACAAGGCTGGGAAACATAAGATAATGATATAGACCTAACTTACTGTTTATAATAAATCTAAACAATTCTTTTTTATCTTTCATTTCAAACACTGTTATTCAAACTCATATAGTTTACGACAACCCTTACTTGTCAATGTTCATGGTGTATGAAAATAAGTAATTAATGATATATAATCAAACCTTTGCAAAATTACATTGCAGTTAAGTAAATTTGATTCAAAATAAAACTTATACCATGAAACTATTGTTAATATAATGATCTGCCCCTTAAATGTATTTATGTTAATCAGCAGTCCTGAAACATTCTTATTTGATTGTATCAGCTAGATGTAAATCAATGCCCTGCTGATGTGAAATAGCACATTTTAAATGATGTACAATTATATACATTTCTTTTACAGAATCTTCAAGATCTTGTCAGACCACATGTTGAATCATTTAACTGTGTCATTTATGAAGGCCTTGCTGAAATTGTAAAGGTAAATCGTCTATTTGTTAGTTTTAAGTTAAATATTAAGTCTTGAAGAAGGAATGGTTAATCATGTATATACCCTATCCTGAACATTTAAAATTGAAAATCATCTATAATCTTCTTTATCTAAACAATAAAGTTATATCTGATATTTTTATTTTACAGCATATACATCCCTTAGAATTTGCTCTTCCAAATGGAGACAGAGTATCACTTACCATACAGGTACTTGTATTAAGTTGTAATTAGCCAATGATACTTATGCACATTGTACAGTATGATATTTGTTATATTTTTCAAATGTATTGATTTGATTTTCACTATTAATTTAATTGAAACCATCTGGAATATGCTTATTTCCTTCTGTTAAGTGAAATTGATTATTAGAATTTTATAATACTTTTTTGTGAACTTCTTTTTTGAGTTGTTAAAATGTTAAGATATAACTTTTAGCAAGGCATTATTTGAATCAATTTCATTTGAAAGGAGAGCACATACTTTACATTTCTGGCTACAAATATGATTTGATTTACTGCTTCTTGTTCAGTAAGTATTTTGTAAGGTCCTCATTTCATGTTGATTATGATGTAATATAATTATCAGCTATATATTAAAAGAAGAATTTTAATTCTATATTAGGATGTCCTGATATCACCACCTACGGTCAGTGAGAAGTCTGTTTGTAGAACTTCAAAGGTGTTCCCAGCTGAGGTAAAAAATGGAAAAGTCAATTTTATCAATCTTAAAGCTTTTGCATTTAATTTACTAAACAATGATAAGATATCAGCGACACATGCATATTGAATTATAAACAAAAGCAAACAAATATGCAAGTAATTTCATTCTAGTGTCAATAAAAAAATGCTTTATTTAGCTATGCAAACTGAGAAATTAAATTTATGTAATATTCTTATCAAGAAGTCTTCTACTTTGAAAGTATTAAAGAAAGTGATTTAGTTTAATTGTTATCAGTAATTTGAGGTCAGCATGTCAAGTACACCTTGTAATAATTTTTTTTAATTGCATTTGCGTCAGTGGGAAGTTAAATATATTTTACAGCCTATCTTTTTGACAGAATTAAGGTTAATTATTATTTAGTAACTTAAGTGTGACATGCCATGTGCTTGGATCTAACCTTCAATTACTCACAACACTCACCTATTTTATTGTAATGTTTTCAGTGTCGATCACGTAGAGTATCTTACAAGGGGCCACTACAAATACAGATGGGGTTTTCTGTCAATGGTGAAGAAGGACCACCTTTATCTAAGAAAATTGGACTGATCCCTATAATGGTTAAGGTACACCTGGAAATAATGACAATTTATTGTAGCTTTACTTTCTTTTGTTGAATATGTTTTAATATGATGCATTTGGATTTCTGATTCTGAATCTGTCTATTTGTCTCACATATATTTAAATGTATGTTTACAGAGTGAGGCATGTAATTTGTCCAAAATGACACCCAAACAGTTGATAGAACATGGTGAGGAAGCTGAGGTAACTATTTATAGTTGTTTTTGTTGTTTACAATAGATTTTAGTGTCATAGTGACTGGACTGTTACTTCTGTTGTAAATGGATGTGCTATATGTAATGTTCCATTAAAGAACATCCTAGTATATCTTTGGCCTAATACTATGTATTACAACATCATGATAAAACAGACAATCTAGTGGTTACATCAGTGATTGTATTCAAGGGAGATAATTCTGGGGTTGATATAAAACAATTGCTGAAGTGATGTACTGTCGATAGACCATGTAGACAAGTGTACCAACACTATCACGGGCACACTGGCAATTTCTCTCTAAATGACATTCCAAAAAAGGCAAGATTTTCTCAAGGACAGTCGATTTATGTCACAGTATGTGTGTATATTGTTTGAGACCAATATCAAACTTCTAACAAAAATCAGTATATGCTTTTTTGATAAATAGATATAATACAGTGTTTTTAATTGCAATATTTGTGTTCTTAATCCAGGGTTTTCATTAAGTTTTTCTGTAAGAGGCTAAACCTAGATTGAAGGATCGAGGCTTCCCATGCTCATTTCCAACATCATAGATAATATATTTGGGGTTTCTAGGTGGCCAATTGTCGTTTCTAAGCCGTCAGTTAGGCCTCTGGCTGCCTCATTGAAAACACTGTAAGGTCACCATGACCTTGACCTACTGACCTATGTAGGGATTTTTGTAATGGGATATAACTTAATTTAAATGATTACTTTAAGTTTGAAATGTTCTGTATAGATTTCCTCTGTTCTCAATGAATTCTGTATTCTTGCAGGAAATGGGTGGATACTTTATTGTGAATGGAATTGAAAGAATAATGAGGATGCTTGTTTTACCTAGAAGAAATTTTGTGAGTATTTTTAGACCTGAATTGACTAAGTCCATTATTCAGTCACACTTAATTGTTATGAATTTGAATGTTTAACTTGTAGTTTATGAACGGAGACTTTTGTATTTTCAGGTATGTAAACTGATCTTTGTATTCAAAATAGAAGTATTTAAATAATGTGATGGGTTTTCAAGTTGAATCTCAGAGAAAATCATGCATTAAAATTCAACTAATTATTACTTCTTACCATTAACAACACATCTCTAAATTGTTCTATTTACTTATTTTTTATTCTACTTTTCAGCCAATATGTTTAACTCGTCCAGGCTGGAAAGGTCGTGGACAGCTATTTACAGATTATGGTATCATGGTTAGAAGCGTTAGACCAGATCACACTGCAACTGTATGTATAGAACAATGTATAAAACTTCACCTGACTCAATCTTTCTTAAGATTTACATAGTGATTGTAACTCCTGCCCCAAATCTCAAAATTTAGGTATATGTAGGGAAAAGATACAAGTCTGATGTGTAGAAATGAATGTTTAAATTGTTAGGACATGCTGGTAATGTATGGTCAAATCAAGTTAGCCATAGAAAAGTTACAGCCCTTTAATTGTTTGACCTATATTGAACTTCTGCATTTGTTTTATATTGTTAGAATTCAGTTACCATTCAGGTTTTGTTTTTAATCAGCTTTCATAAACCTTATTCATGTCATCTAAAATTTTGCTGCGATATATCCAAGAACATTATAATTGTGAATAAGATAATTGTATTTTTATTGATTAATTTATTGTCTTCTATTACCCTCTTGGCGCACTTGACATATGTTTTTCATAACTCAGACTTGATTACTTTGTTGTCAGTATATAAAATAATGTTTTATTATTTTCACAGAATATGGTATTACATTATCTCAACAATGGTACAGCTCAACTGTGTTTCTACCATAACAAGGAAATGTTCTTTGCTCCAGTAATTCTTATTCTAAAGGTGAGCGATGTCATCATTTTATATCAATATGCAAGCCACCACAAGGTTAAAACATTGATTTTAATAGAAGTTATAAAGATTTGTAAAGCCTGCCCGCTTAGCTCAGTAGTACGAGCATTGGTCTACTGATCAAGAGACTGTGAGTTCGAACCCCGGGCGAGGCTCACACTAGCCGTGACAAATTTGACTGTAGATATTACATCCTATGTCAAACCTTTGGGAGAAGCAAAATTATGTTGTTGTTAAGCGGTTGTTGCTATAGAAAGGTTAAATTAATTGTTAAATCATGCAGTGGGAAAAATCATACTGTTGTTGAAGGGCCGTTGTTGCTAAAGAAGGGGCCACTCTAGAGAGATTGTACTGTATATAGTCTGTAGTTTAACATTTATTGTATGTCTTAATTATGTTGTTTTATTACTATTTCTAGGGCCTGTTGTCAGTATCAGATAAATATATTTATGATGAATTAGTGAAGGGGAAGGAAGATGATTCATTTTATAAAGGGTTTGTTTTCTGTTTTATAAACATTGGTGTGTACATGTAACTTGAAATATGAAATAAGACACTTTACCCGTGAAATTTAAAAGCATTAATCAGGGCTTTCTTTAAGTTTACCTGTAAGAGGCGAAACCTTGATTGAAAGAGGCTTTCTATTCTCATCCAACGTCGTTAATGATATAATGCACTGTGTTAGTTTGTGTGAAATTTGCTGATAGTTTAGGTGTAATTAAGATATTTGATGGAGAAATGTTTTGTGCATAAGAATGTCAGTCAGTCATTGTATTGTATTGAATGCACAATACATATCTAACACTTGGAATGAGTTAAACAAATTTTGAGAATGTCCTAGGATTGATAGGTACTGACAGACCGACTTTATTTGTTTTACCTGTGGAGTCCTGCATACTTATAAAGAACTTTTCTTGTGAATGAATGAAGTGTAGCAGTGTGGTATATTGTATTTATAAATTGGCTGGGATATTTACCAGCTCGATTAACTCAGTTGGTAGAGCATCTGATTTGCAAGCAGGAGGTCACGGGTTCAAGCCCCACATCGGGTACATTATTTTCCTCCTCCTATTAAGAAGTAAATGAATAAATGTTTGATTGAGTAAAATAAAAAAAAACATGATTACATGTATTTCTGTGGTTCTATTCACGTCATTGCTTCTTTGATTTCAGTTGTATTGTTGGAATGTTGCGTCAAGCCTTAAGTGAAAATTTACTCACCACGTCATCGGTGTTGAAATATATTGGTTCGAGATTTCGTGTTAGCCTCGGTCTGCCAGAGTGGAAGACGGATGTGGAGGTGGCTGAGTATCTATTAAAGTAAGAAAATCAAACTTAAAATGAAAATCATTTAGCATAAAGCATAGATTAAGCACTTGTATTAAATCTAAACAGTGTCCCTATAGTAAATGTTAAAATGATTTTTGGAAACTGAACAATAGTTCAGCTTTCCATAGCCGTCACTCGCTCAGTGCACATGAATTTTAATGCGGACCAAATTTAAGTACTACACTTTTCTGCATGCACCATGTAATTGTTACCCTATAGTTCCCATTCTATGTTGTGGAGCATGTCTATCTAAGTTCAGTTTTAATGAGTATTTTCAGTACTTTGATTTTATTATAATTACTGGATGTTTACCTTAAAACACAGATAATCATTACGATACATATAATACAAATGTTTATTTCACTTGATTCTTAAAACTTTGTCTAGCTCACATTTTTAATGTTTACGTGCTCATTTCTTACTTTCATTCATTTGTTGACTTTTCTTCTGTTTCAGGCAATCAATATGTGTACATCTAACAAACAAAGAGGACAAATTTAATTTACTGGTGTAAGTTATAATCTTTCATATTTTTAAGTTTCCTTTGTGGCATACTGTAGTAATTAAGCTACAGTCATATATTTATAATTGTCTTCTAGTGATTTTACCAGTAGTTAAATTTTGCTTGAATCTAATTTGATAGTACTTGTGTATCATTCAGTCAAAAGTCTCAATATTTTGTTATCAATTTTCATATATTTTCTCCATTAGAGTTCCTCTTTATTTACACATTTCAAATAATTTTATACAGAAAGAAGATAATAGTTGTGTCTGAAACGTGGTGTTGACTATGTAATGTTCATATATCCCTTCAAAATTACTGTTTAAAATGTTTACTTACTGAAAAATATTTGCGTCCTGCACATTTTATTATTGTTCCCATTTAATGATGTGCACTAGAATTATTGCTCTTTGAATTTCTGAGTTTGTATAATAAAAAATCAAGGCATCTAGCTTTCTCGAAAACAGTATTTCTCATCTCTATTTCTGAATTTGCCCTGTTTTGTCAGCCCTTGAGTATAACTGTACAATGTCATATTGGTTGTTTTAGGTACATGACCAGAAAATTGTTTGATTTTGCAAAAGGAAAATGTGCATTTGAGAATGGTGATAGTCCAATGTTCCAGGAGGTACTGCTGAGTGGACATTTATTCCAGATGGTTTTGAAAGAAAAATTAGAAAGTTACCTATATTCAGCTAAAGCTGTCATTGACAAACATGCGAAGAATTGGAAGGCTGGACCTGATAGATATAAACTTACCTCAGGTAAAGCTTGAGGTTTTATCAAAGGATTTTTATCTTACAAATATTTGGAAATGTTTGGCAAGGCTTTATTCAATGTTATAATGTTATATGATAGTTAATGTAGCCATTATATAAGCTGTATAATTCTTTCACTCTACTTCATAGCCCCCTAGTCAATATACATACCAGTATACTAATAGTGGTTAAGATAAACTTGGTACACTATCTTCAGTCAAGTAATTATAATACTATCTGGTTGGAACCTACATATGGTGTTATGATACATTTTGGCAGGATTATTAATTATTATTATTACATTATTTTAGTATCTTCTTGTTTTGAGCAGTATAGTATGTGGTTTAGGTATTCCATTCTCTGTATATACTAGGGATAGCAACAAATGCCAATTTCAATATTCAAATAATCAGTCATTCTTTCAAAGGAATATTCACATATTTGGTTATGCATAAAGAAACACTGCATTATTATTGTTATCATCTTGTGGTAGACTGACAAATTGTGATCATCATCATCCAAATATGGAATATTCTATGTAGTATGTATGTCAAGAAATTAAGGAATATGAAGTTTACTTGATTGTTTGTTTTTTAATGCAAATAACTTATTTAACAATATAATGTTTTCATTGTATGATACCGAGTTCCATGAGACTTGTTCTTGCATATCTATTACCTGGTTTATTCCTGCTTTCAGAGTCCCTCAGTAATGCACTGGCTTCTTGTATAGATATATGTAAATCTATAGAATATCTCATCGCTACTGGTAACCTTGTCTCTAAGTCAGGATTAGGTCTCATGCAGGTAAGTGATTGGATTATGTGATAAATGAAACATCTTGTTAGGCTTGCAAAATATTCAGATGTTTTTGTGTGTTTTTTTGGGGCCCTAGAGGGTAACCCCATTTATTGATTGTACCATGACATGGTTTATATTTAGTTTTCACTCTAAAACACAGGAGACAATACATGGAAGGTTGCATTGATACATTGTAAATTGAGGGTTCAACGCAACAGTGTCGTAACTCATATTGAAATAAGAACAAGTTATGACAGTGTTGCACTGAACCCTCGAAATGTATCAGGTTTCCTGAAAATGAAGATAACAAGATTTTAGAATGTATGTCACATTAAGTTCTTAGGAACTTCACGATTTTCTACATTTAAAAAACAGACTAAAATGTATGATGAATGATTTATTGTCATGACAGAAATACAGCAGCAGTAATGTATTTACATTTAAAGTATCTCAGTAAATTATTTGTTTTGTTATGGAACAATTTCTAGGGTCTCTTGATTGGTTACGATCTCTGACTAGAAATCACTTGCCTCTATCAGCTGTGAGAATCCTATCCAGGACACAATTCCACATGTGAGGAAGCTGTTGAGCCAACCAACAGAAGGTTGATGATGTGAGCCAGGCATATGCCTGTTGCATGTCTTCCTTCCCCCATTAAAGCTGGTATATCAATTATTAACCCTGGCTGTTGGTGCAGTTTTAACCCCCAGTGAACATGACCTATAATATATATTTATGTACTTCAGCAATCTGGTATGACAGTAGTGGCAGATAAGTTGAATTTTATGAGATATGTGTCTCATTTCCGATGTGTTCACAGAGGTGCTTTCTTTGCTCAGATGAGAACAACAGGTGTAAGAAAACTGCTACCCGAAGCCTGGGGTAAAATGACTTTTAATTTACTTAGATTTTAAGTTGTAATTTGATATGTTAATGAGTATTCTAAGTCGTGTTTGATAAACATGTATTAAGAAACTGTATGACAAATACAAGTTAAAGAATAATTGAAATGCATTACTCAATTAATGATAAAAATGGTAGCATCTGAATTTTCAATGCAGCTTCATTGAATGTGGTCTTGTTGTGAATTAAAACATTAAAAGATATTTCTATTTACATGACATTTCTGATTTTTGCTAAAGTAACAAAAGAATATCTATGTTCATATATTTGATGGTATTTCACTTGTTGACATACATTGTTGTAGGATTTTTATGTCCAGTACATACACCTGATGGTTCTCCATGTGGATTGATGAACCATGCTACAGCCATGTGTCAGGTTTGTAAACTTTCTTATTTCCATCATCGCCAGTCTGGCTGGGACATATTACAGGAACACTCTCAGTATGTGGGTGGTATCCACAGTAGTTAAATGTTCTCTGTTTGAAACAGGTTCCATTAAGTCTTCACCAAACTTAGTAAAAATGTTTACAGACATGACTCTTTTGAATTATGTCTACTAATTTAGCAAAGTTTTACTGTTGTTACCAATTTGTATGCCCCATCCATCCATTCAAACTTGGTGTCCTTTCATTCAAATTTTGGTTACCAAGCGATAAGAAATATTTCATGGATTGGTTTCATGTTTTAGATGAAGGTGTATAATATAATAAAATACAACTCAGATTCTACTTCAGTTAAAATCCAAACATTTTCACAGGAGTTATGGCCCCTTTTTAGTCCCCTGCCTTACCGGAGGGGACTATAGTGTTTGTCGTCATCAGTCCCTCCGTCCGTCCCTCCTTCTGAAGTGGTTTCCGGATGATAACTTCAGTTAGAATTGACGGATTTCAATGAAAGTTGGTATATGGATAGCTTAGGGCATTACCTAGAGTGGGATTGCATTTGGGGTCAATAGGTCAAATATCTAGGTCACTGTTACTAAAAAAAGAAATTTGGTTTCTGAATGATAACTTCAGTTAGGGATGATGGATTTCAATGAAAGTTGGTATATGGATAGCTTACGGGATAACCTAGAGTGGGATTGCATTTGAGGTTAATAGGTCAAATATCTCGGTCACTGTTACTAAAAATAGAAATTTTGTTTCCGTATGATAACTTCAGTTAGGGATGACGGATTTCAATGAAAGTTGGTATATGGATAGCTTAGTGGATAACCTAGAGTGGGATTGCATTTAAATTCAATAAGTCAAATATCTAGGTCACTGTTGCTAAAAATAGAAATTTGATTTCTGGATGATAACTTCAGTTAGGGGTGATGGATTTCAATGGAAGTTGGTGTATGGACAGCTTACGGAAAAACCTAGAGTGGGATTGCATTTGAGGTTAATAGGTCAAATATCTCGGTCACTGTTACTAAAAATAGAAATTTTGTTTCCGTATGATAACTTCAGTTAGGGATGACGGATTTCAATGAAAGTTGGTATATGGATAGCTTAGGGGATAACATAGAGTGGAATTGCATTTAAATTCAATAAGTCAAATATCTAGGTCACTGTTGCTAAAAATAGAAATTTGATTTCTGGATGATAACTTCAGTTAGGGGTGATGGATTTCAATGGAAGTTGGTGTATGGACAGCTTACGGAAAAACCTAGAGTGGGATTGCATTTGAGGTCAATAGGTCAAATATCTAGGTCAGTGTTGCTAAAAATAGAAATTTGGTTTCAGGATGATAACTTCAGTTAAGGATGACAGATTTCAATGAAAGTTGGTATATGGATAGCTTAGGGGATAACCTAAAGTGGGATTGCATTTGGGGTCAATAGGTCAAATATCTAGGTCACTGCTACTAAAAATAGAAATTTGGTTTCCGAATGATAACTTCAGTTAGGGGTGACAAATTTCAATGAAAGTCGGTATATGGATAGCTTAGGGTATAACCTAGAGTGGGATTGCATTTGGGGTCAATAGGTCAAACATCTAGGTCACTGTTACTAAAAAATAGAAATTTGGTTTCCGTATGATAACTTCAGTTAGGGGTGATGAATTTGAATGAAAGTTGGTGTGTGGATAGCTTAGGGGATAACCTAGAGTCGGATTACATTTGGGGTCAATAGGTCAAATATCTAGGTCACTGTTACTAAAAATAGATATTTGGTTTCCGGATGATAACTTAAGCTGGCTCGCTCATTTAGGCAAAATTGTCATCATTAAAAAATCTAGACAGATGGTGCTGTATAAACAGCAGCTAACATTCCAATGATATGTGCTGGCTGGGGACTTGTATTGCATGCAATACTGACTGTAAGCTTGTTGACTTGGCTTTCAGCATGGGCTTTCATGGACACATTTTTTGTTTTACTGTTTTTAGCTCACATGTCACAAAGTGACAAAGTGAGCTATTAGGATCACTCTCCGTCCGGCGTCGTGCGTCGTGCATTATGCGTCGTGCATCGTCAAACTTCATGTTGTGACCACACTAGGGGCCACATTTTTGGCTCAATTTTAGCAAAACTGGGTCAGAACGTTAATATTAACAAAATCTCGGACGAGTTCGATATTGGGCCATTTGGGGTCAAAAACTAGGTCACCAGGGCCAAATAAGGGAAAACCTTGTGAACACTTCAGAAATCACTGTTTTGATTGGATCTTCATGAAACTTTGTCAGAATGTTTATTTTAATAATATGTAGGTCAAGTTTGAAAATGGGTAATTTCTGTAGTAAAATTAGGTCACTAGGGCAAATTGCTGGAAAACCTTGTGAACACTCTAGAAGTCACTGTTTTGATTGGATGATCATGAAACCTTGTCAGAAAGTTTGTCTTCATAATATCTTGGACGAGTTCGAACATGGGTCATCTTGGGTCAAAAACTAGGTCGCTAGGTCAAATCTTATGAAAAACCATGTTAACACTGTAGATTTCACAGTTAATATTGGATCTTCACCAAACTTTGTCAAATCGTTTGTTTTAATAATAGAATGGTCAAGTATAAATATGGGTCATCTGGGGTCAATAACTAGGTCACCAGGTCAAATCTTAGGAAAACTTTGTTAACACTGTAGATGTCACAGTTTTAATTGGATCTTCACCAAACCTTGTCAAAATGTTTGCCTCAATGATATGTGGGTCAAGGATGAACATGGTTCAGCCGGGTTCAAAAACTGGGTCACAAGGTCAAATCTTAGGTAAAAATCTTGTAAAAGCTCTAAATGTCATGGTTTTGATTGGATCTTGGCCAAACCTTGTCAGATTGTTTGTCTTGATGATATTAAGAACAAGTTTAAATATGGGTCACCTAGGGTCAAAAACCAGGTCACAAGGTCAAATCTTAGGAAAACCTGATTAACACTGTAGATGTCAAATTTTGATCGTATCTTCACCAAACCTAGTCAGAGTGTTTGTCTTAATGATATGTAAGACAAATTCGAACATAGGTCGTCTGGGGTCAAAAACTAGGTCACCGGTTCAAAACAATGTTTTAATGAGTGAACAGTGATTGTCATGTGAGCGATATAGGGCCATCTTGGCCCTCTTGTTTTTTTACCATATGTTTACTGTTTTATCATGTATTTACCATGTTTGTACTGTTTATAGTTTCAGGTTTTCACATTTCAACAAAAGCCCTTGTATAAGGCTCTGTCCCATGTTGGTATAAGCCCATTACACAATCCACCGTGTTCTATAAAAGATTGTTACTGTGTAATGTTGGATGGAAAAATTGTTGGGTACGTTAGTGATGAGTTGGCGGCACAAGTTGAGCAGAAACTTCGAGTCATGAAAGTAAAAGGATTATTTCAGGTATATAATCATTATTCTTGTTTCGTTTGTTATACCCCGCAAGAGAGGGTATATTGGAGTCACTCTGTTGGTCGGGCTGTCAGTCGGTCCGAATACAATATCACAAGTTTGTAGAGCAAACTACTTCCACATTTCTTAAGCGATTGAAATGAAACTTAAAATATGTCATCACCATGAAGTGTAAATGTGCAAGACACATGTTTAATGCCCTGTGATCCACTCATTACAGAGTTATGTGCCCTTGAACTTAGCCATATAGTGTACTATCTCATTTTAAGTGTCAAAGCGGCGATGGGGTATTAGTTACCTCTGTGACATAGTTCTAGTTTGTTCTGAAGTCACAATTTCAGATTTTGTACTTCACATCCCATTGCATGATAAACTTAATGGAATAATTTCAGAAATTGGATTGTTTTACAGGTTCCCCCAACACTGGAGATATGTCTTGTAAAAAAGACAAAGTATGCCAGCCAGTACCCAGGCTTATATCTGTTTACAACCCCAGCACGGATGGTACGACCTGTGAAAAATCTTGCATTGAATGCTACAGAGATGATAGGAACATTTGAACAGGTCTACATGGATATTTGTATAGAGGAAAATGAGGCTTATGAAGGGGTATGATTGTTTTTTATTGTCTTAATGTTAATGGACAAACTGTTTTATAAAAGGATGTGGGTAAAAATATGAAGAAAATTTTACCAAAATGCACATCCCTAATTTTTTCACACAACATAGTTCATTATCTCTACTTTATGGAATTAACAATAACTAAAGAAAAGAGAGAGAGTCTTGTTAATGGACAAAATGTTTTATAAATACTATACAATCTGTGTTAGTGCCCATCTCAGAATAAATGTCACCCTGTGAATAAATATAAAGGCCATTCTTTTGAAAAGCATCATTGTATAAAAAATGACCTCTGAATAAAATTCACCTTTCAATAAAAGTCACATTTTATCATTCTAGGTTATTGTTATAAGGGTTGTCCATTCAAATGATTGTATTATATAATTATACTTCTGAAATTTGCTTCTTTGTATCTAACTTGGCATGTTATCACAATACCAATGAACTTTTTCAATTAGCTTATATAATCTGACGACATGTGTATGCATTAAAAGTGCTCAGTAAAGCTTATATTAGCATTTATTACATCTAATCTTTCAGATAACTACACATCAAGAACTAGATAGTGTCAGCATGCTTTCTTTTGCGGCCAACATGACACCATTCTCAGATTTTAACCAGAGTCCGCGTAATATGTATCAGTGTCAGGTAAGTACATAATCTCCCTGAAATGTTTTGTTAGGGTTAAACCCAGCCAAAGTAATTTCCCTGCTTCGTGTAATATATGGTTAAACATATATGATTACTGTTAATTAAGGTATTAGATGTATAATGCATAACCTCCATTCTGAAGAGTACTCAAGTTCATGATTTTACATACAATTGACAAATTTCTTGAGGGTCATGGGTTCAAACCCCACTGGGACTATATTTTTTTGTTTTTAGTTTTTAGGTAATGTTTTGTACTTTAAACATTAATTTACACAGTATTATGAAGGAAAATATCTATTTCAAAATATTTTGTTTAGATTATAGGAATTTATACAATATTAATTAATGAAAAGCAAGTAACCATGGATTTCTTGTAATAAGTTGGTCTTAATTATTAAAGATTTTTTTGTAATGATCCATTTTGATGCAGTCTTAATATTGATGCGGTCTCTAAGTAAGGTTTTATAGTAATTTGTTTGGTACAATTTCTTGTGTTTAATTCTTTTGATGGTGGTTTTAACTCTCTGGATTGTTACATATTTAACATAGAATTACTTCAGTATAAAATGCAAAGTTTTAGTTATGATATCAAGACAGAAATATAAAATACTAACAACAAACGGTTACAGGTGAGAGTACAACTATTTGCACATACCAAATAACATACACAGTATACATTGGAATTGTTTGGTTATGATTTTAATCTGATATTCAAGATTCGATCAATTTTACTCATCAATCAGTGATCCTGACTGTATTAACATGAAGTAGTTCAAAAGAAAATGCAAACTGTTCTAGATCCAGGTTATTTTTACTAGGAAAGTGACACTGATAGTCAGCATATTCTCCTAAAAAAATAAGCCATATTTTCCCCCAAAAATGTATATTTCCTCTTTTTACTTTGTGAATATGCCCAAATTTGCCCCCTTTTACCAGCACCCAGCGTCTTTCCCTTTTCCTGAAAATAACCCTGATATCAAACCAAAAAAGTTTTTTTTTTCTTCAGATGGGTAAACAGACAATGGGTATACCTTTACATGCTTTACAAGAAAGAGCTGATAACAAACTATATAAGATACAGACACCACAGACCCCTATGGTACGACCTACAAAATATGACGTGTATGATATGGACTCGTATCCTCTTGGAACGAATGCTGTAGTTGCTGTAGTCTCATACACTGTAAGTATGACCTTGACCTTGTTTTATGCCCACACGATCAAATGATGCAAGGTCATATAGTTATTGCCTTGTCTGTATGAGGTAAAGTCAAACTGTCTCTGGTGGTTTACAAGTGTACCTATATTCATTGAATGCAGCATTTGGTTTTCACCAACTTTATGGTTTTATTAAGGAAAAGTTGAATAATTAGGCTTAAACCAATTAATGTTTAGAGTATTACTCAGCTTGGATTACCTGAAACTTATATTCACACCTAGGATAACAATGTACAGCATTAAGGTATAAAATATGAGCTGCACTTATTAGTTAATAGTATAATACACCAGTATCATTCTTTCTCATCTTCAATATTGACCGAAATGCTATTGCAATTTGCATATGATACTTTTAACAAAATATACATATTTCTGATTGTACATTTTTTGTGCTAAATATAATGGGATTGATTTTGTAAGAAGTAATGGACTTTGAGAAAAAAATCTGTATTTCATTGAAAAACAGTATTTTGATGCATCAATTCCTTATATACTAAGAAGGTTCAATACAAAAATAAATGCTTTCAATGTTCAAGAAAACCGAATGTTCTACTCTGTGATGTATGTTTGTGAGAAATACATTATACCAACTTGTTAGGATTGTATCTTTGTAATATAGGGATATGATATGGAGGACGCTATGGTGATAAACAAGTCATCATTTCAACGAGGTTTTGGTCACGCCACTGTGTATACAACTGAAATTATTAATCTACTGGATGTATTGAAGACAGGAGCTCAATCCACTCCACTTATTTTTGGTATGGTGTCTTTATTTGTATCAATAACAACATCCGAAATCTTTGTTTGATTTGTCAATTATGTACATCACTTAATTATGTGGGAAGTCTACAGATAACAGTCATACCTGTGTTAGTGGCCACCTCTGAATTAGGGTCACCCTAAAAATCTATTATTTATAACAGAATGACCTGGAAAAAGGCCACCTGCCAATAAAGCCTATATTTGGTATTTTCCAATGGTGGCCTTTGTTTACAGGTTTGGCTGTATATATTTCACTTTGGTTATGTTTAATTGTGAATTATTGAATGAAAGACTATGGAATCAATTGTATGCTCATGTATAATTTATCTGTTAACATGACATAACTGAGGATGTTTGTAGGTTAATTGTATTTGGTTTCCAGACCATTAGATTGAGAGATCATTATGCTATAAAGATTTCCTGTAAACATCACTTGTATATATCTATATTATAATGTCTGTGAATACTAAGGTAACATGTAATAATGTATTGATTTTATAGGTATTAAGCCTACAAGTGCTGCACACACAGCTGGCCATTTAGATGTGGATGGACTGCCCCCTGTAGGAGCTTATCTTGATAATACAAAACCATTTTACAGGTAAATACTTCCTGTACTTCAGCTTTCATTTTGATTCTTATAAATAGTTATTACTGTAACAATTGTATGTAACATGATTTGACTTGTTGGTAATAACAAAACTTGTTGGTAAATACAAATCTTATGAGCAGATACACTACTTGTTAGTAAGTATTGAACTTGTGGAAAAATACTAAACTTGTGAGCAAAAACACTACTTGTTGGTAAATACAGAACTTGTGGGTAAATGCAGTACTTGTAATTAATAAATACAGTACTTTCAGGAGAGGATTTTTGTTAACTGTTCACATTGAAATAAAAAAATTCTGTTTGTAGTTATATCAATACACAAAACAATAAAGAGACAGTAGTAAAATATAAGAAACAAGAACCTTCTTATGTTGAGCATGTGAAGTTATTGGGAAATGATGCGGGAACTAGTGGCATGATTAAAGTAGCTATAATGCTGAGAATTAATGTGAGTAGTGCATTATACAATCATTTTGAAAGTAATTGTAAATTGTACAGGAAAACAATAATACTATTTAATATATAATTTTCTCACCAGCGTTCTCAATTAATTGTCAATTATGTATTTATGGTTTTGTTCTCTCAAATGCAGTCATGATTGTACTTTTTAAGTTTAATCCATGAACAGAGTTAGGACAAAATTTTATATATATTATACAGTCATACCTGTGTTAGTGGTCACCTTTGAATACAAGCATCCTGTGAATAAGAGTCATTCTTTTAAAAACTTGTTACTGATTATTTAGAACATAATGACCTGCAAATAAAGGCCATCTGCCAATAAAAGCCATAATTATATTGTCTTTATTAAGGTTAGTCTATGTTCATAGGTTAAACTGCATAGTAAAAATTAGTTATCTCAAGATAAGCCTAGTTATTGTGGTATCGATGTTAATAATAGCGTTTTACTGTTAGCGTGTAACTTGATGATTCTTTTTTCTTCTACAGAGAAATCCTGTCATAGGAGATAAATTTGCAAGTCGACATGGACAGAAAGGTGTCTGCAGGTTTGTGTTTATTGTTAATAAAATCATGTTTGTATTTTAAGGGGAAGAAACTTTTAATGATTGAATATGTTATATTTTAAACATGAATCATAAAAAATGTTGATGAAAATCCTAGACACTGTAGCTGAGAAATCTGTATTTCCTGTATTGGTATTGTAATTATAGTCGAACTAAAGGACCATACAATTGAATTTATTTATCTGTTGTTTTACGGCCCGTTTGACAGCTATGGTTATTTCAGAGAAGCTCCAGAGAGGGGAGTTAAAACACAGGGGAATCGGGCATTTATATCTCATCTCTTTTTTAATAGTTTTTCCTGATTCTTTATCATGCTCGGTATGAAGATCTGATACACCTCATCTGTTTCCTGTGATTTATTAGACACAGTACTTGGCTTGGTAGTTGGGATGGGGATACTGAAAAAGCTTCCCTGAGATATTTGAAAGGCGAAGCAGAGAATCAAACTCACAATCTTTCATTTAGTTGTCCAGCATGTTACTTCTAGACCACAGATCACCCCTTAGGACCAGACAAATAACAGCATGTTGGATACAAATAAGTCTTGATCATGTTACCTGTAATCTGTTATATGATGTTTTAACTAACACCTGATTGTCTTTATTGCAGTATGATGTATCCAGTGGAAAATTTACCATTTACTGAAAGTGGAATGACTCCTGATATCATATTTAATCCTCATGGTTACCCATCTAGAATGACAATAGGTATGTATCCTTATATACGAGGCTTGATAAAAAATTAATTATAAAAAGAATAATAAATAAGGATATTACCTATCTACCTACCCATTGATAATTTTCTGGGTTGGGTTACTGCAAACAAACATTTTTTAAGGCTGACCCTATTATAATTATCATGTTTCATTGTTTATCACATTGTGTAAATCTTTTCATGGTAATATATTTCCTGTCTTAGGCAGTGTACATGAAACAGGTTTGCTGTCGAGAGTTAGATGTTCAAGGAAGATAAAATACATTATTTCCAATTCTTACAAATCTACAAATTTTGATTGGTCATCAATGGAGGAAGTTTCAATCTGAAACCTTTTGTTTCTGTACATTGTCGACAGACCACTTTTACCAGCTAAAGAGTTTTAGTGGTACATGTCCGACATTTAAAAGAATTAAATAAAACAATTGAATTTAATTGGAAATAAAATAATTAAACTTTCATTTCTGGTCATTTATCAAAGTGTAAACTCCCTCAGACCTCATAACACACATTTCACAAAAAGCCCTTAGGGCTTTATTCAATGTGTTATGAGGTCTGAGGGAGTTTACACATCAATAAACGACAATGATTGAAAGTTTAATCCTGTAGTATACAGAACTAACATGTATTTACTGTATTTAAGACAGCAGACATTCTGAGAGTTTCCAAATAGCGGTGACTACGGTGTTAGTTTATGGTATTAAATCTTTAAACAAGTTTATTGTAATATTGACAGGTATGATGATTGAGAGTATGGCTGGGAAATCTGCCGCTACATTTGGTGACTGTTATGATGCTACACCATTCCAGTTCGCTGAAGATGACCCAGCTATAGATCATTTTGGTAATCTACTTGTGAAAGGTATTTATGTGTTTTGACTTTAAAATCTTTCTGTTTCGCTTAACAAACATTCATACTCTTGAGAGCATGTTTATAGGGGTTTCCGTGCTCATGTGGCTATGTTCTAACTAGTAATCAACAGTCCCACACAACTGTAAGTTTGAAACCTATTAGGGACTGAATTTAACAGAAAGTTGTCCAGCTGGCTTATGGAAGACTGGTGGTTCTACCTAGATTTATGCATGGGGTCTTTATTCACAATTTCAGCTGAACGCTGCTAAATGATGTTGATGAAACGTTTAACTCCTGTGAACAAAGCATGTTTATACTGGTATAATACACTATTTATGTTTTTCAGCTGGTTATAACTACCACGGTACAGAGAGGTTTTACAGTGGTGTCGATGGACGAGAACTTGAGGCAAATATATTTATGGGTGTGGTGTATTATCAGAGACTGAGACATATGGTGTCTGATAAATTCCAGGTATACATGTATTGTATGATTGATAAGTTATCAAACCTTAATTGGTGTCTTCTCTACTGGTCAGTCATTTTATATAGACCATTGTGATCATCTTTAATATTTGATCATAGACACGTGCATTTTTTGTTGAATATATTTAAGTAATCAATGGCTCCTTGGTCAAAATTTGTTCTTTTTTCCTCATCACATGATATCGTATAACTTAATAGCATAATAATCGGCAAATATTGATGAAACGAGTTCTGCTACATGCTGGAAATACTTTTTATGCACCTGTATCGATAGATTTTGGCCTGTCTATATATCTGTATCAAACTTTAACCTTGCCTATAAAAACAAAATGCTTCCACCTATCATCATTTAACTTCATAAAAAATCATGTTGGTTTTCATGACAACCTGTACAGTACCTGTGCATTTTCAGGTCAGTAAATCAAAGTACTTTTAGGGGGCATTATGTTCATACATACATTGTATACACAAAACCTTCTAATGTACCTAAAGCTCTAGTTGATCTAGTTGTACGTCTTTATTTAAGGTGAGAACTACTGGACCTGTGGAACAGTTGACGTTACAACCTGTGAAGGGTAGGAAGAGAGGAGGAGGTGTAAGATTTGGTGAAATGGAGAGAGATGCTTTAATCTCTCATGGAACTTCATTCATACTTCAAGACAGACTTCTGAACTGTTCAGATAAATCAATGGTAACATTTAGCACTGATATATGTTTTAGTACTTTTTGTCTGCAAGATGATCTTGCCTTCACGTTCAACTAGCACTCTTCTAGTTAATGAGCTGTTGAAGCTGAGACCTTGATCCAGTGGTCAGTGTGCTAGTTTTGTAACATAGTGATCTGGGTTTGATTTCTGGTTGTGGCAGGTTATACCTTTCCATGAAAACTTGACAATGTCAATTTTCCTCCACGGATGGAGAAGTGGCAGATTCCTGGTGGAAGGGTAAGTTAGTACTGGTTAGAATACCATCCAGGAAGGGTAAGTTAGTACTGGTTAGAATACCATCCAGGAAGGGTAAGTTAGTACTGGTTAGAATACCATCCAGGAAGGGTAAGTTAGTACTGGTTAGAATACCATCCAGGAAAACTTGTTTGTTAATTGGATCGCACGCTGTGTGTAACTAAAATTATTTTTTTTAAAAATGGCATTAAGTCCGAAATAAAAAAAATAATGAGCTGTTCATTATAATTGTTTAAAACGCACAATCAACTTTACTTGTTATGTTATCTGTGCACCTCTTAACTATTTGTGCAGCTATGGTCATCCTCTATGCTTACTGATTTTTAACATTATTTGTTAGTGAGTGATATAGTAGGATTTTATATAACTGTCAAAATTGCATAATTTCACTGTCAATGCATGCACTTATATTTAGCTTTGGTGGGATTTGATAACTTATGGAAGTTTTATGATAGTCTTTGTTATACCATTTGTTGAATGTACCTGTTTTTATACTGTAATGTAAGGGAACATTCCTTTCAAATGTTGACTGGTCAATAGTTGGCAGTATGACTCAAATCCTCACAAATATCCAACTTTTTTTGTAAAACAGTAAAAAATTAACATTTATATAATGCGTAGGATCATTATAATAGCTGTATGTTTATACACTGTTAATGTCTTTTATTTCCATCTTATGTACACTTACATTGTCTGAAAGTTAATGTGTTTTCTTTCTATTTATTTCTACAGGCCCCTGTGTGTACAAAATGTGGGAGTTTACTGTCAGTGTATATGGAGAAAAAGGTTAATTCAATGTTTGCGGCATCATCAGAAAAGATCCGACAATGGTCGTGTTTACTGTGTAACTCAAGTAGTAATGTACAAGTAGTATCAGTGCCATACGTGTTCCGTTATCTCACTGCAGAACTTGCTGCTGTGAATATAAGACTCGAGCTTGATGTACAAGACTGAGACAAGCTAGAATGTGTCAACTTAGAATTTTCGGTGCTGAATATTTCAAATGAATGTAATTTTCATGGAGATAACTTAAACGTCCATGTTTAGTGTAACTTTAGTGGTTATCAATCAACTACTAATTATCATGAAAAAGCTGAATTTCAATGTGGGCTTCTGTACTATGCGAATGTATGTGAATTCTGATTCAGTGCAAACAATAACGTCGATGCTGGTAATGATACCATTTCTTATTAATGGTTTCCTTTTTATGTGGATGAAATGGCATCTTACAAAAATGTCAAAGTCTAATATTCACCCAACAAATGATTTGACGGTCCATTTCAATAAGCAAACAGAAGCAACTACTGTAACAGCAGTAATGGCATAAAAAAAAGAAAATTTAAACACATATATTGTTTACTTAACATGCCTGTATCAGACGCAAATGGGAAGAATGATGTTGCCAAACCTGTTTTGATAAAACCAAACATCGGTCTACATTCTGCTCGTGTCAGGAAAGCATTACTGGAAATGACTACTTTACTGCTCTTCAATATGTTTGTATACATGATAGCATGCAGGCCAAGGGCCTATAATCGAAACCCTCCCCCCCCCCAATGTGGGATTTTCATACTCCTATATTTTCTTGAAGCTTAGGGTACATGTTAACAAATTCTGGTTGTTGGAAAATCAAAGGATGCTGAATAAGCACACAGGCAGGTTGTTTCCATCATTTTTATTTGTATGCTTGATTTAATAAATTCAGCATGTGTCTAGGATTCTTGTATATGTGCGTTTTTAATTATTACAACACTTGTTTATGTTCTCATATATATTTATTGAAATACATGTATGACCACAATGTAAGTTTCACAAGAGAAATGACATTGTAAATACAAATGAATTTGGTTGAATCAGTATATTTTTACATTTAAATAAAATGTTGACGCCTGTTAAGTTTGTTTTTTCCTTTACAAATTAGTGGTTGCAGTGTACTAGTATCTGATGTAGCAAAAGATTGAACATAGGATGTTGATCCCTGTAGAATGTCATGCATTAGAACCTAGTTCCTGTAGAAGCTTGAGCTTCTGTAGAGCCATGAATATTTGACACCCAATATAAGTAAAGAGACTATTATAGAGTATTTTTACTATCTGAAATGCACACCACATTTTCAAGTTTGACAACTATTTATCTAGTATGAAATATGACCCAGTGGATGCTGTATGATGTTTGGATTACATAACTGAGTAAGATCACAAGAAAAGACATTCTTCATTGTGATGAAAAGGTTGTATGACAACAGTCATTGAGGAACACAGTAATAAACATTTAAACGTTGATAATTATATGTTACTGTACACAAATGTTACATATCCTGAACTACTTAAGAATGACAGGTCAGTTAATATTCAAGTGTTTGCCAAACTTTCATCTACAAAAAATGAAAAGAAATCCGTAAAAATATACCATTGTTGCACAGCAGAAAACATTTTCACTGAATTTCTTCAACTATTCTTGTATATGAAAAACAACTTCATTAAAAAATTACTGGCAATTGAGTACTAGCATTTAACGTAGAAAAGATATGAATCATTCATCGTTCATTTGATTTTAAAACATCATTTAAGTTTACACCTACTAGTAACTGATATGAAGAGCCGAGGATGAAAATGCTCATTCTGCCATAACATCAGATAACATCACATACAGCCAAGATCAGATATCATAACCTACAGACAACATCAGATATCATAACCTACAGATAACATCACATACAGTCAAGATCAGATATCATAACCTACAGACAACATCAGATATCATAACCTACAGACAACACCAGACATCATAACCTACAGACAACACCAGATATCATAACCTACAGATAACATCACATACAGTCAGGATAAGATATCATAACCTACATACAACACCAGATATAACCTACAGACAACATCAGATATCATAGCGTACAGTCAAAATCAGATAGCATAACCTACAGACAACATCGGATAGCATAACCTACAGTCAACATCAGATAATATAACCTACAAACAACATCATATATCATAACCTACAGTCAACATCAGATAATATAACCTACAAACAACATCATATATCATAACCTACAGTCAACATCAAATAATAAAACCTACAGTCAACATCAGATATCACAACCTACAGCCAACTTCATATATCATAACCTACAGACAACATCATATATCATAACCTACAGTCAACATCAAATAATAAAACCTACAGTCAACATCAGATATCACAACCTACAGCCAACTTCATATATCATAACCTACAGACAACATCATATATCATAACTACAGTCAACATCAGATATCAAAACCTACAGACTACATCAAATGTCATAACTTACAGTCAACATCAGGTAACATCACCTACAATCAACAACAGATTACACCAGCTACATTCAACCAAGGACTTATATACATAAATGTATGTATATAAGTCCTTGATTCAACATTAAATTACATCTACTACAGACAACATTAGATAACATCATCTACAGTCAACGTATATTGACAGAAAAGCAACATATAATGGCACAGTAGCATATTAATAATTAATGAACATGTATAGCATAATATTATACTAAATTGCTTGCATTATGTAATGACATATTCACAGTGTATAAAGACAAATAGTCTTCGTATAATGCAAGTGAACAGGGCATGTTTAGATTGCACAATGAATGTTTGATAAATTCACAGCGCACATAGATTTTGCTCATGTTTGATCGCATATCAGAATATATAGAATTCGGTGCAGACGACGAAAATCCGTTACAAAAGCGATTGAACATGTCTTTCCATCGCAACTATATGTCTTGCACAAAACACTTGAAAGACAATGTCAAGCTTATCTGCAGAATAATGTCGGAGTACAAAACAAAAAAAGTTCTCTTGATGATGTATGAACGACTTGATCGACAGCTGTGGACTAATAGATGCAAATACAACATTAGATTTTAAGTCAAGTTTCAACAAAATATCACAGAAAATTATTTAAAGAATAATTTGAAACTAAGACTGGCAATTATGTTTTTGAACCGAGCAGAAAGGATCGAATGTCTAAAGAATTGGACAAACAACAATATCGAATTAATAAACATTATCCTGAAACTATCTGTCAACTGGAAACGAGTGAATTAGCGGAAGAATTGTACGATGTTACACGGATATAAATGCTTATGTTATGTGGTCATCTCTTTCAGTAATAAGTAATAGGTACAAATAGATCTAGTTTTTCTTCAAAAGTGACTTCTTACAGACATAAGAAGACGGTTCGCTAGCTAGGAAAAACAAACATTTTGTCCGAGGCGAAGGCGAGACAAAATGGTTGATTGTCTTAGCGAACCGTCATTCTTTTTACAGATCGTGACTTATCAATGCATTGGTGTTATCATCCTTGCAATTGTCTTTGGTGTCTGTAGAATTATCATTGGATCTGTTACTTCAAATCGTTCGACTATCGCTACTGTGTCGTATATCGTATTATACCTTATTACATATAATCAAGGACTTATATATGTATGTATATAAGTCCTTGATATAATGAAAAATGATAATGTAAGTACATGTACGTCCGAGATTTTTAAACATCAAGGATACCAAATAATGGAAATAGTCCATAAGATACGCGTAATTCTTACATACAGAATATGACAGTAAATGACTTAATTAAGGGAGATAACAAAAACAGTCTTGCGGGTACTTTTGCGACAATAGTTACAGTTACCAAACATTGACCGATATTTCTTTGGCCAGCAGATGTTTTGTAGATAGTTTTACCGGAGTATTAAAAAGTTTGTTTAAAACAAGGAAAAATTAAAAAATACGATGAAACCAATATTTACAATTTGTGATCTGTTTGGACAGTGGGCACATTAAGTCACTTTAACAAAATAAAGAATAGGTCTGGACAGTGGTCTTCAACTGACGAGTTACACTGTACATTTAGTATAACAAATATTTAGGGTGTAAGAATTTGTATAATCACTGAAATCACGAGAGACATGTGACATGTGTAAACATTGGCTTGTACCTGTGGAATGTCATTGATGGAGAAAGATTATAGGATTTACGTGTATGAACAGCAAACGATTCGCCGTTTGGTTCAGTCAAAACATGTTGAAAATTATAGACAGAGCAGAACAGAACATATTTTTATGAAGTATAAGGCAACAAAAGAGTATCAACATAAAAAATATACACAAGTTGACAAACAGTTAAGTATACGAGGGTACATAATTATAAACACAATAATCATAAATACATGTACACTCGAGGCAAGAGAAACACAGTAGATATCAATAATGTATATAATAGTAGGAGGAGAATAATGTACTAGAAACAGGGCTCTAACCCGCGATCTCCTGCTTGTAAGTCAGATGTTCTACAAATTGAGCTAATTGGACAGCCAATTGCTAATTGCAGCCAATTTATACATGCAAATACTACCATTTATTCATAGCTAGTCGGCATATACCACATGTACTCACTCAACTTTTGATAAGGATCACTTTTTGTTTTGTATGGCATTTTATCGTCGATTTTGGATTACATACTTAAGATATGAATTTTAGTTATTTTCAAAGATACCTGCATATTATGAGTGCAACATGTATTCCATGCATTAAATCATACGAGCGTAACGAGCGTCGAAATGAGGACAGGGTCAAAATTAGACATAAAATTAGGTATATGTGTGTGGAATAGAAACTTTGAGGAAAATGAGCAAAAGTGCTAACTTTGGTGTTTAGTAACGATACTGGTGTCCTCGTGCGTTAAAAACAGCCTGACATCGTCTCTTCATGCTTCTAATGAGCCGTCCAATCTTAAATTGTGGGATTCGAGCCCATACTTCCGGTAGTGCCTCTCTGAGCTGTCTGGTGGATGTTAGCTGGACAGGACGCTCAGATATCGCTCTCTGCAGCATATCTCATATGCGTTCGATGGGATTTAGATCGGGAGATCGAACGGGCCAGTCCATTCGAGCAATTTTTTCCCTTTCAATGTACTGATTGGTGTCAGCTAATGGTCCTTATGAGCACGGGCATTATCGTCCATGAAAATGAAGTCCGGACCAATAGCTCCAGCGTATGGATGCACATGAACTTGACCGAAACCGAAAAAATGTCCATGGTAGGAAGAAGAAAATAAGGTCGTGTTAGTGATCAACAGGATTACTTTAAACAAAAATATATTATACACGTTAATTTTGAAAGCCATAAGACCGTTTTTTCATTCATGCGTGATCTGAGATCTGAATGTGCGTGTCCGCTTCTTATCCTCTATATGCGAGGGACTTTTCCATTAGTAGGTGTCCGTCATTACTAGGGTGGGTGATGCAGGGAATATCGTATCGCGATATATTGCGATACGAAACGCTGTATTGCAATACGTGTAGCGATATATTGGGAGTTTCAAACTCTTAACTTATTAAGTATTCAAGCTTGGATTTTAATGAAAATATGTAGTTTTTTTATCATTTGCTTGATGATATCTTTATTTACGCTATCACAAAGAAACTAATGAAAATATCAGTGACTAGAATGAAACTTCAATGCTGTATAGTATACAACAATTGTACATATAGAACGACAACACATACAGTCCTTAAACAGTTACACATATATATTTTTTTCTAAATAGTTTCCGGTCGTATTAGGCTACAGCTGATACAATACAAGTAGAAGTAGTCCATATCAATTTACTTTTAAAAAAATATCGCGATACGTAGTGGAACTGTACCAGTACGTATTGCATTTGGAACGTATTGCAATATACATTTGTATTAATAAATTGCGCTTTTTCCGTAGAAAAATTATGTTTAAAAGCGCTTAAGCATTTAAACAGATATTATTATGTACAGTAATTAAAACGATCAGTTCACATGCAGACCTGCAAAAAGTAGTAGTTTTTTAGTTGTCTCTTGAAACTTTAAAGTGTCAGTCTCTAACACTTGATGGCAATGAATTCCACAATGTAGGCGTAGCTGGTTTAAAGCACCTCTCACCATATTTCACCAGTTTACTTTTGTATGGAACCACCACTGTCAATGATTGGTGCACTGGGCGTAGATTCCGCGTTGGTCTGTAAATATCTATCATGTCTTTGATATACACAGGTAATTGATCATGAAGAGCTTTGAATGTATGTACAAATGTATATTATATGTATGAATATACGGGTATATCGGTATTATCGCACATCACTAGTCATTATGTATCAAGATATATTCTGTATATCACAAGATGATAAAAACCGAAAGCTTTCAGATAATCTCAATTTTCACAAAACCCCTCAAATATGCAGGGATATAATTTATATGCTTACAAATAGCATCAACACCAAGGGATTTGGTGACAGACAGTCTTGTATTTTCACTATTCGCTGCCCGTGTATACAGGAAGGCTAGGGTCGAATGAGTGCTTAAATTTCAGGTTCTTCAGCAATTTAACATTATAATTTGATGTTTAATATGTGCAAGAGCTATTGGAAAAGACTTGGTCATGGGATTCACGTGGAATCCGAGTGCCTTGTACCGAAAATCGAACCTACAACCTATCATTCAGGTGTCCAACCGTTATGCACTTATCAAATGGAATTAGACAGCAAGACTATTCCGTTGCATGGGAATTTGATAAACACTGTCGTCACACGGAAGGAGAAATAGATTTGGTCCTTATTTTATGAACCGGCGACGGGAATTAAGACAGTCGCCTATTTTCATGACGTTGATTTTTAAGCACCCCATAGGGATATTTGACATCAATACAACCACACCCAAAGACATTAGAAAGGAATATCTGCACATGGCAGGGAAATTTGACCGCCTAATTCCACAAACGTCTAATTCCTGTACATAATCCTACCGTACCCCACTAGGGAGGGAAACGTTGATAAGTGTATTACCACTAGACCACTGACTCACTCTACATCATGAATCCCGTGGTATTTTCATCACAGACCGATGTACGTGGATGAATATCATCTGTGTACTCTAGCTCAACATAACGAATTGAATATGTACTATATAAGTCAGTGGAGGTGTTCCATATTTGTACAAAAATACTCGAAATATTGGTAATTTACTTGACACAGTTGTTTTGGTCATACCCGGTCGCAACGTGCCAACGGCTTCGGAGAGTTTATTTTGACCCAGCGTTGACATTGTAGTTGGCATTTTAGATTAAAACACATAATTTTACACAACGTTTTGTGTATGTTTCAAGAAAATAGCCGATTGTTTTATTTTCTTGAAAAAGTCGCTTATATTTGCTCTAATATTCACGACTGTTTTCGAAATAAATACATGAATATTTTTACATGCTTTTTCATTATTGAAAGATATCGTTTTATACCAAGTTTTCCCGCCCATATCTAAGAAAGCTATACGAATAATAGCAGTAATTATAATAAAGAAGAGAGAGGTCTGCATGAAGATTCCTGAAATGTAGACAAGTAACTATTTCGAAAAAGCATAATAATGATTGTGTGTAAAAATTGGTTTTACTAAAAAGTTTCAGTGTCCAGTGTGACCTCCATTTTACCTCGCCTTATTCAATTTACGGCCGCGGTTGTGGTGCTGTGGTTAGTTTTCTGGGCGTGTTACTCGGCGATACATGTTCGAATCCCAGTCACGACACGTCGTACCCTTCTCAGAAAATATTGAGCAAGCAGTAACGCAAATTCATTTTATTTATTTAGTGTTTATCGATGTGGACTTTCGATAAAAAAATAATTACATAAGAATTACTTGTGTGTTTTATAACTGGTAAGTGAAACGCAGGTTGACGTGCACGTACTAAACAAGGAAATCGTTTTTCTCTTGAAGGAATACTTAGACATACGATTTGTAAACAATGGCACATCCATGATGTTCATTAAGAGTTACACATATAAGCCGAAGTATGCTTACAAAAAGAGACATAAAGAGTAAAGTATCTATTTTGTGTCGGCGTACTAACCAACTTCTACTTGTAATTAATTTCAAGTTTTATTCTTACTTGTATGTTTTTTGTAGCACTTCCTGACATTTTGGAACAAACTTTTAATATGAATGTGAACACACAGTGTTAATTGCTTATCAAATTCAAATTATGATATTTTTAAAGAAATTTATCACCCAATGCAAAATTGAGGGATAATCATTATACCGTATTGGCAGCAGAATATGACAATTATTTTTACCATTTATTAAACTTGTTGTGCGTGGCTTCATTACATGTATATAGTTGACTACGTTTAAAACTCTCTTATCATAAAGGCGCGGAAGATTTTTCTGAGTCTTAGATCTGAATTAATTGACGATTTGGGATTATATGTGTAAAACGCGCTTGAATGATTTTAAGTACATGTTATGATATCAAATCGGACCAACCATGACATTTAGGATTAGATTACACAATTCTGACAATAGGGTGTGAAAATGTAGGTTTTCAGATAATCCGTCGTCGAATAATCGCCGAGTATTGCTCCCAACAAGAGGAATGGTTAAAACATGTAAACAATAATTGTACCGTTATCATTTTTGGTCAATGTACTTACACATTTCTACTTGTAGCTAATTACAAGTACTTGTCATTGTACCCAATAACGTGTAATTGATTATTTATTGATATGTTATACTGCCTTCAGATTTTATAAATCAACAATATATAGTGATTTCAGGAATTTACAGTCTTGCTGTGGGGATTACCCTTTGTGCAGGTGAATATACCTTCACTAACTTATAGCTATTTCACACATACATATATAACCACATTGATTAAATGAAACTTGCTTACATGTACAAAATGTAACTATTCATATTTTCCAATCGTTATATTCCTAGTTCATACAAGTTATTAATAAGTTGCAAATTATGACTTATCTACGGAATCCTGTTAGTGCCATGTCGAATGTCGTCCGTCGACCCACAAACGCGACGCACGACAACGCGATACGACAATGCGACAACGCGATACGACAATGCGACAACGCGATACGACAATGCGACAACGCGATACGACGCTCGACAATGCGACACGACGGACGACAATGCGATACGACATTTGTCAAAATGTCGTGATGTCGAGTTGCCAATTTTGGCACGATATATTACAATGTCGTATCGCGTTGTCGAGCGTCGTATCGCGTTGTCGCATTGTCGTATCGCGTTGTCGCATTGTCGTATCGCGTTGTCGCATTGTCGTATCGCGTTGTCGTGCGTCGTGTCCTGCATTTCAGCGACATGCGACGCACGACAACGCGATACGACGCTCGACAATGCGACACGACGCTCGACAATGCGATACGACATTCGTCCAAATGTCGTGATGTCGTATCGCGTTGTCGTGTGTCGCCTATGCGTCCATACCATGACATGCGACAACGCGATACGACAATGCGACAACGCGATACGACGCTCGACAACGCGATACGACATTTTGAAAATTGTCGTGCGTCGACCGGTGTTCACTTAAATAAATACCGCCGTTCGCTTCGATCGTTGCGACAATAAAATTTACTCGCACCTGACCTGAACTAAAGTCTAACACGCGCGGTAGGATGGCGTCTGCTAGTTTCTTATGTATGTTTTCTTATATTAACAAGGGTTGTTGATGAATTGTCATACTATGATATATAAGTAATTTTTGTGGTAGTTATTACATGTGCTGGTTTCATTTGCGCGTGTGCGTTATTCTTCAACGTTTGTAATGAACAACTGAACGTTTTAATACGTGTATTGAAGACCAAACACAAAGATACAAAATTAACTCCATTGGATAGAAATGTTTGCACGACGAAGCTGTATATTCTAAAGATGGCTGATTCCTGTATATTGACCTCATGAAAATATATATTTATATATATATATGCATTTGGCAATCATCACTAGTTAATATAACTGTTAATGCAAACAAACTGCCAGTAATAAATCAGAAAACAACGAATTCGTTAATGTATTGTTTTCAAGTAATTAACAAAGTAACATGAATGCATGTGTGAATAACTTTGTGTGTTGATAAAGTTTGACTTCAATAACACTCCACATGTGTCAAGCTAAAAAACCAATCAAGTAGCTTGTCTGTCCTCCACACCTATCTGGACATAAAAGTTTCAAAAATTACTTATATATCATATTATGACAATTCATCAACAACCCTTGTTAATATAAGAAAACATACATAAGAAACTAGCAGACGCCATCCTACCGCGCGTGTTAGACTTTTGTTCAGGTCAGGTGCGAGTAAATTTTATTGTCGCAACGATCGAAGCGAATGGCGGTATTTATTTAAGTGAACACCGGTCGACGCACGACAATTTTCAAAATGTCGTATCGCGTTGTCGAGCGTCGTATCGCGTTGTCGCATTGTCGTATCGCGTTGTCGCATGTCATGGTATGGACGCATAGGCGACACACGACAACGCGATACGACATCACGACATTTGGACGAATGTCGTATCGCATTGTCGAGCGTCGTGTCGCATTGTCGAGCGTCGTATCGCGTTGTCGTGCGTCGCATGTCGCTGAAATGCAGGACACGACGCACGACAACGCGATACGACAATGCGACAACGCGATACGACAATGCGACAACGCGATACGACGCTCGACAACGCGATACGACATTGTAATATATCGTGCCAAAATTGGCCACTCGACATCACGACATTTTGACAAATGTCGTATCGCATTGTCGTCCGTCGTGTCGCATTGTCGAGTGTCGTATCTCGTTGTCGCATTGTCGTATCGCGTTGTCGCATTGTCGTATCGCGTTGTCGTGCGTCGCGTTTGTGGGTCGACGGACGACATTCGACATGGCACTAACAGGATTCCGTACTTATCATTATGAACAGAAAGATACTCGTATACTCTTTATTTCCACCCTAGAGTGATTTATAAATGGAGTTACACTTCATAGTAATGTAAAATGTAAATGTACAGTCATGAGTAACACTTAAAACAATATGCTGTCATAAATACTGAAACAGAAATAGTAAAGTATTCATTTTGGATCAATTTACACACATTTCTGCTTGCAATAAATGACCATTAATTAATCATTAGCATTTTAGTACTTGAACCCTGTTTCTGATTTCATAAATCAACTGTAGTGATTGCAGCTATTCAGCAACATTGCAGTTGTGATACATTTTTGTGGATAAGTATAATTTTACCTACACCAAACATATTAAACAAATTATGTAGATCTACTTACTTTTATATAAATATGAATATATGCATGCACAGCTGACTGAAAGTTTTCAACTTGTTCACGCTTACATGCAGTCAAACCTGTGTTACCGTGACGTATATCTACAAAACGACCACCTTGTGAATAAAGGCCATTCTATGAAAACCGTCACTGATGATATACGACAAAATACCTTCTGAATGAAGGTAAACCTGCCGATGTAGGCCACGTTGATTATTTTTCAATAGAGATCATTGTGGACAGCATTTACATTTTCCAATAGCTGTTTTCAAGCATTTACATATCATTTCTGTATTGATAATAATGACTTATTATTTATTACTGGAAGATACTTGCCTTTAAGTTTGTTACAAGTTCATACTTATTTGATAAATTGTGCCCTTGAACTTAACACTCCCATTGTTTGTTAACTTGTATTGTGTACTTTATATATATAGTCATCAGAACTTAATTATTTGTATTTTGTATTTGATGATTTGCCATTAAATTTCAGGGCAAACCAGCATACTGTAACATCTAAACAAAACGGAAGTGAGCAAGACTGCTTTTTCAACAGTGTTTTATATAAATGTGATTTGTGCTTGTGGTTAGTGATCGGTGTAGTTTTAGTGTGGTCTGTGATTGCGCGTAGTGTTTGTGCATAGTGTTTTATGCGTAGTGTTTGTGCATAGTGTTTTGCGCGTAGTTTTTGTGCATAGTGTTTTACGCGTAGTGTTTGTGCATAGTGTTTTGCGCGTAGTTTTTGTGTTGTGTTAAATTTGTGTTTGTGGAATAAATTTGGATTAGGAATATTTAGGATGGATTTCTGAAGTAGGTGGAGTTTCTAGATCACAGCACTTAATTGTCACAATGATAGGTCCCCTCACGATATTTAACTTCACAATGCACTATTTTTTTAGGATTAGGAAGACATTTTGCTTTTTTATTTATTTTTTACTTTTTAAAGTAATTGCATTTTTCAAACACTTAAGAAACGTAATGATTGAGGTTCAAGATAAAAGATTAGGGTAATTAAAATAGGATTTTGTTATAAAAAAAATGTTACCTAAAATATAATTTCTGTGGATTAGATTTTCGTAGAATGAAATGATGAAGGTTGGCGTTTTTTTCGAAATATGTTCGCGACATGTACTATAAATGGGTGAATAGTTTATTGGGTAAAACTATTTTTGCGCGAAATCAGGTCTTGAAGAAATAAATCAAAGTATCAAAATGTAAAGGTAGCATTAAAATAAAATGAATATATACATTTTCATTGATATGCATCAGTTGTGTATAATACTATTTTTCACTGTTATATTTGATGGCTATGAATTCGATTCTTACATATAATAGTTTTAGAAAATTTGGTCCACAATATACATGAACAATCGTTGCCACATAGATATCATTATTTCGATAAAAATAATAACAAACCAAGTACAAAAAAATATCAAAATAATTGTGGATTGCGTAATTCATTCAAGACACTTACATAGAATATTATATGAAAATCATTTGGAACAATCAACGACACGCTGAGCATTAAAATTGATTCCCATCACACAAAATCATTAATAAGGGCGTTTAGATCAACTATTGTCAATCAAAAAAATATAAACAAACCCCGCGACCTTAAAACCGAGTAATTCAAACCAAACATTAATTGATCATTCTAGATGTTTTAAAGCACAATAATTCAGAAATGATATTCTATATCCAATATCTTTCATAATATCAAATTCGCTGTAATCAAATTGACATGCATGTTATTTTCACGTGAAATCATTTTGAAAAGACTAAATACGACACACGCGTTTTATAAGTATTCATCTTATTGATATCAAAACACAGTGGTAACATAAATTTCAAATCTAAATATTGTACATTTTGGACGGTTAAAATATTTTATATATCTGGTCATTTTCGCATCAAATCATACGTCGAGTCAAATGAAAAAGAAATGCGCACGGGTTCTTTACTTGGTGTTACATACAAATAAGTTCATTAATATTCTTGATTAACAACTATACATAAATGAAATACACGCATGATTGTTAAATTAATTAGCCAATTTTACACAATTTGAATACAAGCTAGTTTGTTTACTGAAAGTTCTGATCAAATATGAATATCTTGTCATTTTTGGCATAAAATGTTCATAATTAATTATCAAAAACAATCTTACACAACAGAGATACATGTTGGTTTGTTTACATTAAGTTCCATTAAAAAATAGTGATATCTTTAAATGTTTGCATTAAATTATTTGAGTCAAATAAAACTCAATTTCATACGGGTTCTTGATGTGATGTCTCGTTCAAATAAGTTAAATAATATCCATAACCAATAAGTAAACACAATTGAAATACACGCTAGACTGTGGACATTAAATGCCGTTCAAATATTAATATGTGAGGTCATTTTCGCATCAAATCATATAAGTCAAATAAAATTGAAATGAGCTCGCGTTGTTTACACGATGTTCCGTTGAAATTAGTCAATTAATATTCATTATTCATAACCATACATGAATGAAATACACGCGTGATTGTTATATTAATTAAGTCAATCTTTTACAATTGGAATACACGTTTATATGTTTACTTAAAGTTCCGGTCAAATATTAATATAGCTGGTCATTTTTTGCATTAAATATTCATAATGAATAATGAAAAACAATCTTACAGAAGAAAGATACACACTGGTATGTTCATATTAAGTTCCGTTAAAAATTAATGCATTTTTCATACTTTAATAAAATCATGTGAGTCAATTAAAACCCAATTCCACACGGGTTCTTTACTTGATGTTCCGTTCAAATAAGTTAATTGATATTCATAATAATAAACAAAAACTATTGAAATACACGTTTATAGATGGTTTACATTAAGTGCCGTTCAAATATTAATATGTCTGGTCATTTTTTGCATCAAATCATATGAGTCAAATAAAAGTGAATGCGCACGAGTTGTTGACACAATGTTCCGTTCAAATAAATAATTTAATATTCAGGATTAATAATCAAACATAAATAAAATACATGCATAATTGTTACATTAAATAAGATCAGAACATTTATTTAGACTTGCACATAAGCACTTGTATATGCCAGTCTTACACAATTGGAATACACACTGGGTTCTTTACTTAAAGTTCCGGTCAAATATTGATAATTATCTGTCATTGTCATTTTTGCATGAAATCATACGTACGTAACAATTAGAGACATGATAAGCCTGTTGATTAAAATGTATTCCCATCATATGTGTTCATTAATTAGGGCATTTATTCCAATCATATGTGTTCATTAATTAGGGCATTTATTCAATATATTGACGTAGATATATATAACCAAACCACGCGACCGGAGAACCATTCATTTTCGACCTAAATATTGACCACTTCCTACAGTAAACATTAAAGTTAGAAGATACACACATAGTCATGCATAATATTCATAGTTATCATTGATAATGATAAGTTTGGACGTATATGTGCAAACAAGCATCCATTATGCATGTAGGTACATAAGAATCGCAAAGCAATACCGCACATTTTCATCATGTAACTATAGTGGCCAATTTGATATTTTGTTTATGCAACCAATACACAAGAAGGAAAACATACACATTCCGTGATAATCACTAATATTGTATTACTTCATTCCGACGTATACATGGATTTCGACATTGTATATGAATATTCTCCGTGAAGTACGTCAACAATCCCACGTAATAATTAAGTACTATACATTTTGATCTTAAATGTTTACAATTGTGTAGTTATGTTCAAACAACGGATGTAAACAAACGAAAACATAAACAAAGATGTGATAAGCCTGTCGTTTAAAATTCATTCCCAACATAAAAATGAATGAATTATGACGTGGAGATGATATAAACAAACACCGCGACCGTCGTAACATACATTTCAAATCTGAATATTGACCATTTTGGACAAGTTTAATGCAAGATAATTCATTACTGGTGACCTACAAACATGCTCCTTAATTACATTAACTTCTCTATATTAAGCAAATTGACAAATATGCTATTTTATACTTCAAATAATTTTGAAAATTCCAAATGCGATACACGTGGTTTGTAAACATTCAGTTCGTATTCAATCCAATGCACAGAGAGAGTGCTGTATTAACTTGATATGTAAGACGCCAATTTCTTCATCTCGAATTGTTAGAAATCAAATTGTGCATTTCAATCGAAATCGTAATTTATTCCTGAAATATTCCATCAGTCCCGTTTCCACGGGTTGTTTATATAACGTTCCAGTCGAATAAGTCAATATAAATATTCTTGATCAATAGTAAAAAAATATCTTGTTTGTTATACTATGTATTTGCGACTTAAATACTTCAAACATTTAATATTAAGATATTGACCATTGTAGGGGGAAATTATTTGATCTTGATATTCCATGTCCACGCTCTTGAAGGACATTAAATTCTTTATAATTAAATTTATAAAATCACATCTTATTTTATTTTTGAAATCCATTTGAAAATGCCAAATGCAAAAATTAACGCGGTTTGTAAATATTCAATTCTTATTCACATCAATACACAGTAGTCAATACACAATTGAGTGGGCGATATTAATATGCTGTGTAAGACTTTAATTTCTTCATTTCGAATTATTTGCATTCAATTGTTGCATTTAAATAGATATCATATCTATCCGTGAATGTCCGTATAAAAATATACAAATCCCGTGGCCTGTTTATCATGCATATTCATTTCTGATAATTCATCAAAGTTAATAACTATCTGATCATTAAAGACCTGGCAAACATGTAGTATAAAAATCATTCCTATCAAATGAATTTATCAAATATGGGCGTGTAATTTAACTATTTTCATTGCAATAATATAAACAAACCCCGCGATTGTTGTTCCCCGCATTTCCGACCTAAATATTGACCAGTATAGACGATTTTAAAGCAAAATAACTCATTATTCTTGTTCTGTGTCAACGCTCATTTAGTACATTAAATTCTTTCAAAGTCAGATTGATAAATATGCCATTTTTCATTTCAAATCATTTTGAAATTATGAAAATGCGATATATGCACGCGGTTTGTAAATATTCAATTCTTATTCACATCAATACACAGTAGTCAATACACAATTGAGTATGCGATATTAATATGCTGTGTAAGACTTTAATTTCTTCATTTCGAATTATTAGCTTTCAAATGTTGCATTTGAATAAATATAATATCTATCCGTGAATGACCGTTTAAAACAATACAAATCCCGTGGCCTGTTTATCATGCATGTTCATTACGGATAATGCATTAAAATTGATAAAATTTACATTACAGATTATCATGCATGTTCATCATGCGTAATTCATTCAAGTCAATAACTTAAGATGTAGCACGAAATTTGTATATCATGATAATAAAATATTCCCATCATATAAGTTCATTTATAAGGCCGTGTAGTCAAATGATTTTCATTGAAAGAATGTAAACAAACCCATGAGCGGAGTACCATACATTTTCAAGCTAAACATTGATAATTTGGGGCGATTTTAAAGCAAAAGTATTTGATCTTGATATTCTATGTCCACGCCATTAAATTCTTTATAATCAAAGTTATATAATAATTATATCCTAATTTATTCTTGACATCCATTCAAAACTTCCAAATGCGAAAGACGCGGTTCATAAATATTCAATTCTTATTCACATCAATACACAGTAGTCAATACACAATTGAGTGTGCGATATTAATATGCTGTGTAAGACTTTAATTTCTTCATTTCGAATTATTAGCTTTCAAATGTTGCATTTGAATAAATATAATATCTATCCGTGAAGGACCGTTTAAAACAATACAAATCCCGTGATCTGACACCATGCATGTTCGTTTCGGATAATGCATTAAAGTTAATAACATTTACATTACAGATTATCATGCATGTTCATCATGCGTAATTCATTCAAGTCAATAACTTAAGATGTAGCGTGAAATTTGTATGTCATGATAATAAAATATTCCCATCATATAAGTTCATTTATAAGGCCGTGTAGTCAAATGATTTTCATTGAAAGAATGTAAACAAACCCATGAGCGGAGTACCATACATTTTCAAGCTAAACATTGATAATTTGGGGCGATTTTAAAGCAAAAGTATTTGATCTTGATATTCTATGTCCACGCCATTAAATTCTTTATAATCAAAGTTATATAATAATTATATCCTAATTTATTCTTGACATCCATTCAAAACTGCCAAATGCGAAAGACGCGGTTTGTAAATATTCAATTCTTATTCACATCAATACACAGTAGTCAATACACAATTGAGTGTGCGATATTAATATGCTGTGTAAGACTTTAATTTCTTCATTTCGAATTATTAGCATTCAAATGTTGCATTTGAATAAATATAATATCTATCCGTGAATGACCGTTTAAAACAATACAAATCCCGTGATCTGACACCATGCATGTTCGTTTCGGATAATGCATTAAAGTTAATAACATTTTCATTACAGATTATCATGCATGTTCATCATGCGTAATTCATTCAAGTCAATAACTTAAGATGTAGCGTGAAATTTGTATGTCATGATAATAAAATATTCCCATCATATAAGTTCATTTATAAGGCCGTGTAGTCAAATGATTTTCATTGAAAGAATGTAAACAAACCCATGAGCGGAGTACCATACATTTTCAAGCTAAACATTGATAATTTGGGGCGATTTTAAAGCAAAAGTATTTGATCTTGATATTCTATGTCCACGCCATTAAATTCTTTATAATCAAAGTTATATAATAATTATATCCTAATTTATTCTTGACATCCATTCAAAACTGCCAAATGCGAAAGACGCGGTTCATAAATATTCAATTCTTATTCACATCAATACACAGTAGTCAATACACAATTGAGTGTGCGATATTAATATGCTGTGTAAGACTTTAATTTCTTCATTTCGAATTATTTGCATTCAATTGTTGCATTTAAATAGATATCATATCTATCCGTGAATGTCCGTATAAAAATATACAAATCCCGTGGCCTGTTTATCATGCATATTCATTTCTGATAATTCATCAAAGTTAATAACTATCTGATCATTAAAGACCTGACAAACATGTAGTATAAAAATTATTCCTATCAAATGAATTTATTAATTAGGACGTGTAATTAAACAATTTTCATTGCAATAATATAAACAAACCCCGCGATTGTTGTTCCCCGCATTTCCGACCTAAATATTGACCAGTATAGACGATTTTAAAGCAAAATAACTCATTATTCTTGTTCTATGTCAACGCTCATTTAGTACATTAAATTCTTTCAAAGTCAGATTGATAAATATGCCATTTTTCACTTCAAATCATTTTGAAATTATGAAAATGCAATATATGCACGCGGTTTGTAAATATTCAATTCTTATTCACATCAATACACAGTAGTCAATACACAATTGAGTGTGCGATATTAATATGCTGTGTAAGAGTTTAATTTCTTCATTTCGAATTATTTGCATTCAATTGCTGCATTTAAATAGATATCATATCTATCCGTGAATGTCCGTATAAAATTATACAAATCCCGTGGCCTGTTTATCATGCATATTCATTTCTGATAATTCATCAAAGTTAATAACTATCTGATCATTAAAGACCTGACAAACATGTAGTATAAAAATTATTCCTATCAAATGAATTTATTAATTAGGACGTGTAATTAAACAATTTTCATTGCAATAATATAAACAAACCCCGCGATTGTTGTTCCCCGCATTTCCGACCTAAATATTGACCAGTATAGACGATTTTAAAGCAAAATAACTCATTATTCTTGTTCTATGTCAACGCTCATTTAGTACATTAAATTCTTTCAAAGTCAGATTGATAAATATGCCATTTTTCACTTCAAATCATTTTGAAATTATGAAAATGCAATATATGCACGCGGTTTGTAAATATTCAATTCTTATTCACATCAATACACAGTAGTCAATACACAATTGAGTATGCGATATTAATATGCTGTGTAAGACTTTAATTTCTTCATTTCGAATTATTAGCATTGAAATGTTGCATTTGAATAAATATAATATCTATCCGTGAATGACCGTTTAAAACAATACAAATCCCGTGATCTGATCACCATGCATGTTCATTTCGGATAATGCATTAAAGTTAATAACATTTACATTACAGATTATCATGCATGTTCATCATGCGTAATTCATTCAAGTCAATAACTTAAGATGTAGCACGAAATTTGTATGTCATGATAATAAAATATTCCCATCATATAAGTTCATTTATAAGGCCGTGTAGTCAAATGATTTTCATTGAAAGAATGTAAACAAACCCACGAGCGGAGTACCATACATTTCCGAGCTAAACATTGATAATTTGGGGCGATTTTAAAGCAAAAGTATTTGATCTTGATATTCTATGTCCACGCCAATAAATTCTTTATAATCAAAGTTATATAATAATTATATCCTAATTTATTCTTGCCATCCATTCAAAACTGCCAAATGCGAAAGACGTGGTTCATAAATATTCAATTCTTATTCACATCAATACACAGTAGTCAATACACAATTGAGTGTGCGATATTAATATGCTGTGTAAGACTTTAATTTCTTCATTTCGAATTATTTGCATTCAATTGTTGCATTTAAATAGATATCATATCTATCCGTGAATGTCCGTATAAAAATATACAAATCCCATGGCCTGTTTATCATGCATATTCATTTCTGATAATTCATCAAAGTTAATAACTATCTGATCATTAAAGACCTGGCAAACATGTAGTATAAAAATTATTCCTATCAAATGAATTTATTAATTAGGGCGTGTAATTAAACAATTTTCATTGCAATAATATAAACAAACCCCGCGATTGTTGTTCCCCGCATTTCCGACCTAAATATTGACCAGTATAGACGATTTTAAAGCAAAATAACTCATTATTCTTGTTCTATGTCAACGCTCATTTAGTACATTAAATTCTTTCAAAGTCAGATTGTTAATATGCCATTTTTCACTTCAAATCATTTTGAAATTATGAAAATGCAATATATGCACGCGGTTTGTAAATATTCAATTCTTATTCACATCAATACACAGTAGTCAATACACAATTGAGTGGGCGATATTAATATGCTGTGTAAGACTTTAATTTCTTCATTTCGAATTATTTGCATTCAATTGTTGTATTTAAATAGATATCATATCTATCCGTGAATGTCCGTATAAAAATATACAAATCCCGTGGCCTGTTTATCATGCATATTCATTTCTGATAATTCATCAAAGTTAATAACTATCTGATCATTAAAGACCTGGCAAACATGTAGTATAAAAATTATTCCTATCAAATGAATTTATTAATTAGGGCGTGTAATTAAACAATTTTCATTGCAATAATATAAACAAACCCCGCGATTGTTGTTCCCCGCATTTCCGACCTAAATATTGACCAGTATAGACGATTTTAAAGCAAAATAACTCATTATTCTTGTTCTATGTCAACGCTCATTTAGTACATTAAATTCTTTCAAAGTCAGATTGTTAATATGCCATTTTTCACTTCAAATCATTTTGAAATTATGAAAATGCAATATATGCACGCGGTTTGTAAATATTCAATTCTTATTCACATCAATACACAGTAGTCAATACACAATTGAGTGGGCGATATTAATATGCTGTGTAAGACTTTAATTTCTTCATTTCGAATTATTTGCATTCAATTGTTGTATTTAAATAGATATCATATCTATCCGTGAATGTCCGTATAAAAATATACAAATCCCGTGGCCTGTTTATCATGCATATTCATTTCTGATAATTCATCAAAGTTAATAACTATCTGATCATTAAAGACCTGGCAAACATGTAGTATAAAAATCATTCCTATCAAATGAATTTATCAAATATGGGCGTGTAATTTAACTATTTTCATTGCAATAATATAAACAAACCCCGCGATTGTTGTTCCCCGCATTTCCGACCTAAATATTGACCAGTATAGACGATTTTAAAGCAAAATAACTCATTATTCTTGTTCTGTGTCAACGCTCATTTAGTACATTAAATTCTTTCAAAGTCAGATTGATAAATATGCCATTTTTCATTTCAAATCATTTTGAAATTATGAAAATGCGATATATGCACGCGGTTTGTAAATATTCAATTCTTATTCACATCAATACACAGTAGTCAATACACAATTGAGTATGCGATATTAGTATGCTGTGTAAGACTTTAATTTCTTCATTTCGAATTATTAGCTTTCAAATGTTGCATTTGAATAAATATAATATCTATCCGTGAATGACCGTTTAAAACAATACAAATCCCGTGATCTGATCATCATGCATGTTCATTTCGGATAATGCATTAAAATTGATAAAATTTACATTACAGATTATCATGCATGTTCATCATGCGTAATTCATTCAAGTCAATAACTTAAGATGTAGCACGAAATTTGTATATCATGATAATAAAATATTCCCATCATATAAGTTCATTTATAAGGCCGTGTAGTCAAATGATTTTCATTGAAAGAATGTAAACAAACCCACGAGCGGAGTACCATACATTTCCGAGCTAAACATTGATACTTTGGGGCGATTTTAAAGCAAAAGTATTTGATCTTGATATTCTATGTCCACGCCAATAAATTCTTTATAATCAAAGTTATATAATAATTATATCCTAATTTATTCTTGCCATCCATTCAAAACTGCCAAATGCGAAAGACGTGGTTCATAAATATTCAATTCTTATTCACATCAATACACAGTAGTCAATACACAATTGAGTGTGCGATATTAATATGCTGTGTAAGACTTTAATTTCTTCATTTCGAATTATTTGCATTCAATTGTTGCATTTAAATAGATATCATATCTATCCGTGAATGTCCGTATAAAAATATACAAATCCTGTGGCCTGTTTATCATGCATATTCATTTCTGATAATTCATCAAAGTTAATAACTATCTGATCATTAAAGACCTGGCAAACATGTAGTATAAAAATTATTCCTATCAAATGAATTTATTAATTAGGGCGTGTAATTAAACAATTTTCATTGCAATAATATAAACAAACCCCGCGATTGTTGTTCCCCGCATTTCCGACCTAAATATTGACCAGTATAGACGATTTTAAAGCAAAATAACTCATTATTCTTGTTCTATGTCAACGCTCATTTAGTACATTAAATTCTTTCAAAGTCAGATTGTTAATATGCCATTTTTCACTTCAAATCATTTTGAAATTATGAAAATGCAATATATGCACGCGGTTTGTAAATATTCAATTCTTATTCACATCAATACACAGTAGTCAATACACAATTGAGTATGCGATATTAATATGCTGTGTAAGACTTTAATTTCTTCATTTCGAATTATTAGCATTGAAATGTTGCATTTGAATAAATATAATATCTATCCGTGAATGACCGTTTAAAACAATACAAATCCCGTGATCTGATCACCATGCATGTTCATTTCGGATAATGCATTAAAGTTAATAACATTTACATTACAGATTATCATGCATGTTCATCATGCGTAATTCATTCAAGTCAATAACTTAAGATGTAGCACGAAATTTGTATGTCATGATAATAAAATATTCCCATCATATAAGTTCATTTATAAGGCCGTGTAGTCAAATGATTTTCATTGAAAGAATGTAAACAAACCCACGAGCGGAGTACTATACATTTCCGAGCTAAACATTGATAATTTGGGGCGATTTTAAAGCAAAAGTATTTGATCTTGATATTCTATGTCCACGCCAATAAATTCTTTATAATCAAAGTTATATAATAATTATATCCTAATTTATTCTTGCCATCCATTCAAAACTGCCAAATGCGAAAGACGCGGTTCATAAATATTCAATTCTTATTCACATCAATACACAGTAGTCAATACACAATTGAGTGTGCGATATTAATATGCTGTGTAAGAGTTTAATTTCTTCATTTCGAATTATTTGCATTCAATTGTTGCATTTAAATAGATATCATATCTATCCGTGAATGTCCGTATAAAATTATACAAATCCCGTGGCCTGTTTATCATGCATATTCATTTCTGATAATTCATCAAAGTTAATAACTATCTGATCATTAAAGACCTGACAAACATGTAGTATAAAAATTATTCCTATCAAATGAATTTATTAATTAGGACGTGTAATTAAACAATTTTCATTGCAATAATATAAACAAACCCCGCGATTGTTGTTCCCCGCATTTCCGACCTAAATATTGACCAGTATAGACGATTTTAAAGCAAAATAACTCATTATTCTTGTTCTATGTCAACGCTCATTTAGTACATTAAATTCTTTCAAAGTCAGATTGATAAATATGCCATTTTTCACTTCAAATCATTTTGAAATTATGAAAATGCAATATATGCACGCGGTTTGTAAATATTCAATTCTTATTCACATCAATACACAGTAGTCAATACACAATTGAGTATGCGATATTAATATGCTGTGTAAGACTTTAATTTCTTCATTTCGAATTATTAGCATTGAAATGTTGCATTTGAATAAATATAATATCTATCCGTGAATGACCGTTTAAAACAATACAAATCCCGTGATCTGATCACCATGCATGTTCATTTCGGATAATGCATTAAAGTTAATAACATTTACATTACAGATTATCATGCATGTTCATCATGCGTAATTCATTCAAGTCAATAACTTAAGATGTAGCACGAAATTTGTATGTCATGATAATAAAATATTCCCATCATATAAGTTCATTTATAAGGCCGTGTAGTCAAATGATTTTCATTGAAAGAATGTAAACAAACCCACGAGCGGAGTACTATACATTTCCGAGCTAAACATTGATAATTTGGGGCGATTTTAAAGCAAAAGTATTTGATCTTGATATTCTATGTCCACGCCAATAAATTCTTTATAATCAAAGTTATATAATAATTATATCCTAATTTATTCTTGCCATCCATTCAAAACTGCCAAATGCGAAAGACGCGGTTCATAAATATTCAATTCTTATTCACATCAATACACAGTAGTCAATACACAATTGAGTGTGCGATATTAATATGCTGTGTAAGAGTTTAATTTCTTCATTTCGAATTATTTGCATTCAATTGTTGCATTTAAATAGATATCATATCTATCCGTGAATGTCCGTATAAAATTATACAAATCCCGTGGCCTGTTTATCATGCATATTCATTTCTGATAATTCATCAAAGTTAATAACTATCTGATCATTAAAGACCTGACAAACATGTAGTATAAAAATTATTCCTATCAAATGAATTTATTAATTAGGACGTGTAATTAAACAATTTTCATTGCAATAATATAAACAAACCCCGCGATTGTTGTTCCCCGCATTTCCGACCTAAATATTGACCAGTATAGACGATTTTAAAGCAAAATAACTCATTATTCTTGTTCTATGTCAACGCTCATTTAGTACATTAAATTCTTTCAAAGTCAGATTGATAAATATGCCATTTTTCACTTCAAATCATTTTGAAATTATGAAAATGCAATATATGCACGCGGTTTGTAAATATTCAATTCTTATTCACATCAATACACAGTAGTCAATACACAATTGAGTATGCGATATTAATATGCTGTGTAAGACTTTAATTTCTTCATTTCGAATTATTAGCATTGAAATGTTGCATTTGAATAAATATAATATCTATCCGTGAATGACCGTTTAAAACAATACAAATCCCGTGATCTGATCACCATGCATGTTCATTTCGGATAATGCATTAAAGTTAATAACATTTACATTACAGATTATCATGCATGTTCATCATGCGTAATTCATTCAAGTCAATAACTTAAGATGTAGCACGAAATTTGTATGTCATGATAATAAAATATTCCCATCATATAAGTTCATTTATAAGGCCGTGTAGTCAAATGATTTTCATTGAAAGAATGTAAACAAACCCACGAGCGGAGTACTATACATTTCCGAGCTAAACATTGATAATTTGGGGCGATTTTAAAGCAAAAGTATTTGATCTTGATATTCTATGTCCACGCCAATAAATTCTTTATAATCAAAGTTATATAATAATTATATCCTAATTTATTCTTGCCATCCATTCAAAACTGCCAAATGCGAAAGACGCGGTTCATAAATATTCAATTCTTATTCACATCAATACACAGTAGTCAATACACAATTGAGTGTGCGATATTAATATGCTGTGTAAGAGTTTAATTTCTTCATTTCGAATTATTTGCATTCAATTGTTGCATTTAAATAGATATCATATCTATCCGTGAATGTCCGTATAAAATTATACAAATCCCGTGGCCTGTTTATCATGCATATTCATTTCTGATAATTCATCAAAGTTAATAACTATCTGATCATTAAAGACCTGACAAACATGTAGTATACAAATTATTCCTATCAAATGAATTTATTAATTAGGACGTGTAATTAAACAATTTTCATTGCAATAATATAAACAAACCCCGCGATTGTTGTTCCCCGCATTTCCGACCTAAATATTGACCAGTATAGACGATTTTAAAGCAAAATAACTCATTATTCTTGTTCTATGTCAACGCTCATTTAGTACATTAAATTCTTTCAAAGTCAGATTGATAAATATGCCATTTTTCACTTCAAATCATTTTGAAATTATGAAAATGCAATATATGCACGCGGTTTGTAAATATTCAATTCTTATTCACATCAATACACAGTAGTCAATACACAATTGAGTATGCGATATTAATATGCTGTGTAAGACTTTAATTTCTTCATTTCGAATTATTAGCATTGAAATGTTGCATTTGAATAAATATAATATCTATCCGTGAATGACCGTTTAAAACAATACAAATCCCGTGATCTGATCACCATGCATGTTCATTTCGGATAATGCATTAAAGTTAATAACATTTACATTACAGATTATCATGCATGTTCATCATGCGTAATTCATTCAAGTCAATAACTTAAGATGTAGCACGAAATTTGTATGTCATGATAATAAAATATTCCCATCATATAAGTTCATTTATAAGGCCGTGTAGTCAAATGATTTTCATTGAAAGAATGTAAACAAACCCACGAGCGGAGTACTATACATTTCCGAGCTAAACATTGATAATTTGGGGCGATTTTAAAGCAAAAGTATTTGATCTTGATATTCTATGTCCACGCCAATAAATTCTTTATAATCAAAGTTATATAATAATTATATCCTAATTTATTCTTGCCATCCATTCAAAACTGCCAAATGCGAAAGACGCGGTTCATAAATATTCAATTCTTATTCACATCAATACACAGTAGTCAATACACAATTGAGTGTGCGATATTAATATGCTGTGTAAGAGTTTAATTTCTTCATTTCGAATTATTTGCATTCAATTGTTGCATTTAAATAGATATCATATCTATCCGTGAATGTCCGTATAAAATTATACAAATCCCGTGGCCTGTTTATCATGCATATTCATTTCTGATAATTCATCAAAGTTAATAACTATCTGATCATTAAAGACCTGACAAACATGTAGTATAAAAATTATTCCTATCAAATGAATTTATTAATTAGGACGTGTAATTAAACAATTTTCATTGCAATAATATAAACAAACCCCGCGATTGTTGTTCCCCGCATTTCCGACCTAAATATTGACCAGTATAGACGATTTTAAAGCAAAATAACTCATTATTCTTGTTCTATGTCAACGCTCATTTAGTACATTAAATTCTTTCAAAGTCAGATTGATAAATATGCCATTTTTCACTTCAAATCATTTTGAAATTATGAAAATGCAATATATGCACGCGGTTTGTAAATATTCAATTCTTATTCACATCAATACACAGTAGTCAATACACAATTGAGTATGCGATATTAATATGCTGTGTAAGACTTTAATTTCTTCATTTCGAATTATTAGCATTGAAATGTTGCATTTGAATAAATATAATATCTATCCGTGAATGACCGTTTAAAACAATACAAATCCCGTGATCTGATCACCATGCATGTTCATTTCGGATAATGCATTAAAGTTAATAACATTTACATTACAGATTATCATGCATGTTCATCATGCGTAATTCATTCAAGTCAATAACTTAAGATGTAGCACGAAATTTGTATGTCATGATAATAAAATATTCCCATCATATAAGTTCATTTATAAGGCCGTGTAGTCAAATGATTTTCATTGAAAGAATGTAAACAAACCCACGAGCGGAGTACTATACATTTCCGAGCTAAACATTGATAATTTGGGGCGATTTTAAAGCAAAAGTATTTGATCTTGATATTCTATGTCCACGCCAATAAATTCTTTATAATCAAAGTTATATAATAATTATATCCTAATTTATTCTTGCCATCCATTCAAAACTGCCAAATGCGAAAGACGCGGTTCATAAATATTCAATTCTTATTCACATCAATACACAGTAGTCAATACACAATTGAGTGTGCGATATTAATATGCTGTGTAAGAGTTTAATTTCTTCATTTCGAATTATTTGCATTCAATTGTTGCATTTAAATAGATATCATATCTATCCGTGAATGTCCGTATAAAATTATACAAATCCCGTGGCCTGTTTATCATGCATATTCATTTCTGATAATTCATCAAAGTTAATAACTATCTGATCATTAAAGACCTGACAAACATGTAGTATAAAAATTATTCCTATCAAATGAATTTATTAATTAGGACGTGTAATTAAACAATTTTCATTGCAATAATATAAACAAACCCCGCGATTGTTGTTCCCCGCATTTCCGACCTAAATATTGACCAGTATAGACGATTTTAAAGCAAAATAACTCATTATTCTTGTTCTATGTCAACGCTCATTTAGTACATTAAATTCTTTCAAAGTCAGATTGATAAATATGCCATTTTTCACTTCAAATCATTTTGAAATTATGAAAATGCAATATATGCACGCGGTTTGTAAATATTCAATTCTTATTCACATCAATACACAGTAGTCAATACACAATTGAGTATGCGATATTAATATGCTGTGTAAGACTTTAATTTCTTCATTTCGAATTATTAGCATTGAAATGTTGCATTTGAATAAATATAATATCTATCCGTGAATGACCGTTTAAAACAATACAAATCCCGTGATCTGATCACCATGCATGTTCATTTCGGATAATGCATTAAAGTTAATAACATTTACATTACAGATTATCATGCATGTTCATCATGCGTAATTCATTCAAGTCAATAACTTAAGATGTAGCACGAAATTTGTATGTCATGATAATAAAATATTCCCATCATATAAGTTCATTTATAAGGCCGTGTAGTCAAATGATTTTCATTGAAAGAATGTAAACAAACCCACGAGCGGAGTACTATACATTTCCGAGCTAAACATTGATAATTTGGGGCGATTTTAAAGCAAAAGTATTTGATCTTGATATTCTATGTCCACGCCAATAAATTCTTTATAATCAAAGTTATATAATAATTATATCCTAATTTATTCTTGCCATCCATTCAAAACTGCCAAATGCGAAAGACGCGGTTCATAAATATTCAATTCTTATTCACATCAATACACAGTAGTCAATACACAATTGAGTGTGCGATATTAATATGCTGTGTAAGAGTTTAATTTCTTCATTTCGAATTATTTGCATTCAATTGTTGCATTTAAATAGATATCATATCTATCCGTGAATGTCCGTATAAAATTATACAAATCCCGTGGCCTGTTTATCATGCATATTCATTTCTGATAATTCATCAAAGTTAATAACTATCTGATCATTAAAGACCTGACAAACATGTAGTATAAAAATTATTCCTATCAAATGAATTTATTAATTAGGACGTGTAATTAAACAATTTTCATTGCAATAATATAAACAAACCCCGCGATTGTTGTTCCCCGCATTTCCGACCTAAATATTGACCAGTATAGACGATTTTAAAGCAAAATAACTCATTATTCTTGTTCTATGTCAACGCTCATTTAGTACATTAAATTCTTTCAAAGTCAGATTGATAAATATGCCATTTTTCACTTCAAATCATTTTGAAATTATGAAAATGCAATATATGCACGCGGTTTGTAAATATTCAATTCTTATTCACATCAATACACAGTAGACAATACACAATTGAGTATGCGATATTAATATGCTGTGTAAGACTTTAATTTCTTCATTTCGAATTATTAGCATTGAAATGTTGCATTTGAATAAATATAATATCTATGCGTGAATGACCGTTTAAAACAATACAAATCCCGTGATCTGATCACCATGCATGTTCATTTCGGATAATGCATTAAAGTTAATAACATTTACATTACAGATTATCATGCATGTTCATCATGCGTAATTCATTCAAGTCAATAACTTAAGATGTAGCACGAAATTTGTATGTCATGATAATAAAATATTCCCATCATATAAGTTCATTTATAAGGCCGTGTAGTCAAATGATTTTCATTGAAAGAATGTAAACAAACCCACGAGCGGAGTACCATACATTTCCGAGCTAAACATTGATAATTTGGGGCGATTTTAAAGCAAAAGTATTTGATCTTGATATTCTATGTCCACGCCAATAAATTCTTTATAATCAAAGTTATATAATAATTATATCCTAATTTATTCTTGCCATCCATTCAAAACTGCCAAATGCGAAAGACGTGGTTCATAAATATTCAATTCTTATTCACATCAATACACAGTAGTCAATACACAATTGAGTGTGCGATATTAATATGCTGTGTAAGACTTTAATTTCTTCATTTCGAATTATTTGCATTCAATTGTTGCATTTAAATAGATATCATATCTATCCGTGAATGTCCGTATAAAAATATACAAATCCTGTGGCCTGTTTATCATGCATATTCATTTCTGATAATTCATCAAAGTTAATAACTATCTGATCATTAAAGACCTGGCAAACATGTAGTATAAAAATTATTCCTATCAAATGAATTTATTAATTAGGGCGTGTAATTAAACAATTTTCATTGCAATAATATAAACAAACCCCGCGATTGTTGTTCCCCGCATTTCCGACCTAAATATTGACCAGTATAGACGATTTTAAAGCAAAATAACTCATTATTCTTGTTCTATGTCAACGCTCATTTAGTACATTAAATTCTTTCAAAGTCAGATTGTTAATATGCCATTTTTCACTTCAAATCATTTTGAAATTATGAAAATGCAATATATGCACGCGGTTTGTAAATATTCAATTCTTATTCACATCAATACACAGTAGTCAATACACAATTGAGTGGGCGATATTAATATGCTGTGTAAGAGTTTAATTTCTTCATTTCGAATTATTTGCATTCAATTGTTGCATTTAAATAGATATCATATCTATCCGTGAATGTCCGTATAAAAATATACAAATCCCGTGGCCTGTTTATCATGCATATTCATTTCTGATAATTCATCAAAGTTAATAACTATCTGATCATTAAAGACCTGGCAAACATGTAGTATAAAAATCATTCCTATCAAATGAATTTATCAAATATGGGCGTGTAATTTAACTATTTTCATTGCAATAATATAAACAAACCCCGCGATTGTTGTTCCCCGCATTTCCGACCTAAATATTGACCAGTATAGACGATTTTAAAGCAAAATAACTCATTATTCTTGTTCTGTGTCAACGCTCATTTAGTACATTAAATTCTTTCAAAGTCAGATTGATAAATATGCCATTTTTCATTTCAAATCATTTTGAAATTATGAAAATGCGATATATGCACGCGGTTTGTAAATATTCAATTCTTATTCACATCAATACACAGTAGTCAATACACAATTGAGTATGCGATATTAGTATGCTGTGTAAGACTTTAATTTCTTCATTTCGAATTATTAGCTTTCAAATGTTGCATTTGAATAAATATAATATCTATCCGTGAATGACCGTTTAAAACAATACAATTCCCGTGGCCTGTTTATCATGCATGTTCATTACGGATAATGCATTAAAATTGATAAAATTTACATTACAGATTATCATGCATGTTCATCATGCGTAATTCATTCAAGTCAATAACTTAAGATGTAGCACGAAATTTGTATATCATGATAATAAAATATTCCCATCATATAAGTTCATTTATAAGGCCGTGTAGTCAAATGATTTTCATTGAAAGAATGTAAACAAACCCATGAGCGGAGTACCATACATTTTCAAGCTAAACATTGATAATTTGGGGCGATTTTAAAGCAAAAGTATTTGATCTTGATATTCTATGTCCACGCCATTAAATTCTTTATAATCAAAGTTATATAATAATTATATCCTAATTTATTCTTGACATCCATTCAAAACTTCCAAATGCGAAAGACGCGGTTCATAAATATTCAATTCTTATTCACATCAATACACAGTAGTCAATACACAATTGAGTGTGCGATATTAATATGCTGTGTAAGACTTTAATTTCTTCATTTCGAATTATTTGCATTCAATTGTTGCATTTAAATAGATATCATATCTATCCGTGAATGTCCCTATAAAAATATACAAATCCCGTGGCCTGTTTATCATGCATATTCATTTCTGATAATTCATCAAAGTTAATAACTATCTGATCATTAAAGACCTGACAAACATGTAGTATAAAAATTATTCCTATCAAATGAATTTATTAATTAGGACGTGTAATTAAACAATTTTCATTGCAATAATATAAACAAACCCCGCGATTGTTGTTCCCCGCATTTCCGACCTAAATATTGACCAGTATAGACGATTTTAAAGCAAAATAACTCATTATTCTTGTTCTATGTCAACGCTCATTTAGTACATTAAATTCTTTCAAAGTCAGATTGATAAATATGCCATTTTTCACTTCAAATCATTTTGAAATTATGAAAATGCAATATATGCACGCGGTTTGTAAATATTCAATTCTTATTCACATCAATACACAGTAGTCAATACACAATTGAGTATGCGATATTAATATGCTGTGTAAGACTTTAATTTCTTCATTTCGAATTATTAGCATTGAAATGTTGCATTTGAATAAATATAATATCTATCCGTGAATGACCGTTTAAAACAATACAAATCCCGTGATCTGATCACCATGCATGTTCATTTCGGATAATGCATTAAAGTTAATAACATTTACATTACAGATTATCATGCATGTTCATCATGCGTAATTCATTCAAGTCAATAACTTAAGATGTAGCACGAAATTTGTATGTCATGATAATAAAATATTCCCATCATATAAGTTCATTTATAAGGCCGTGTAGTCAAATGATTTTCATTGAAAGAATGTAAACAAACCCACGAGCGGAGTACCATACATTTCCGAGCTAAACATTGATAATTTGGGGCGATTTTAAAGCAAAAGTATTTGATCTTGATATTCTATGTCCACGCCAATAAATTCTTTATAATCAAAGTTATATAATAATTATATCCTAATTTATTCTTGCCATCCATTCAAAACTGCCAAATGCGAAAGACGTGGCTCATAAATATTCAATTCTTATTCACATCAATACACAGTAGTCAATACACAATTGAGTGTGCGATATTAATATGCTGTGTAAGACTTTAATTTCTTCATTTCGAATTATTAGCATACAATTGTTGCATTTCAATAGATATCATATCTATCCGTGAATGTCCGTATAAAAATATACAAATCCCGTGGCCTGTTTATCATGCATATTCATTTCTGATAATTCATCAAAGTTAATAACTATCTGATCATTAAAGACCTGACAAACATGTAGTATAAAAATTATTCCTATCAAATGAATTTATTAATTAGGGCGTGTAATTAAACAATTTTCATTGCAATAATATAAACAAACCCCGCGATTGTTGTTCCCCGCATTTCCGACCTAAATATTGACCAGTATAGACGATTTTAAAGCAAAATAACTCATTATTCTTGTTCTATGTCAACGCTCATTTAATACATTAAATTCTTTCAAAGTCAGATTGTTAATATGCCATTTTTCACTTCAAATCATTTTGAAATTATGAAAATGCAATATATGCACGCGGTTTGTAAATATTCAATTCTTATTCACATCAATACACAGTAGTCAATACACAATTGAGTATGCGATATTAATATGCTGTGTAAGACTTTAATTTCTTCATTTCGAATTATTAGCATTGAAATGTTGCATTTGAATAAATATAATATCTATCCGTGAATGACCGTTTAAAACAATACAAATCCCGTGATCTGATCACCATGCATGTTCATTTCGGATAATGCATTAAAGTTAATAACATTTACATTACAGATTATCATGCATGTTCATCATGCGTAATTCATTCAAGTCAATAACTTAAGATGTAGCACGAAATTTGTATGTCATGATAATAAAATATTCCCATCATATAAGTTCATTTATAAGGCCGTGTAGTCAAATGATTTTCATTGAAAGAATGTAAACAAACCCACGAGCGGAGTACTATACATTTCCGAGCTAAACATTGATAATTTGGGGCGATTTTAAAGCAAAAGTATTTGATCTTGATATTCTATGTCCACGCCATTAAATTCTTTATAATCAAAGTTATATAATAATTATATCCTAATTTATTCTTGCCATCCATTCAAAACTGCCAAATGCGAAAGACGCGGTTCATAAATATTCAATTCTTATTCACATCAATACACAGTAGTCAATACACAATTGAGTGTGCGATATTAATATGCTGTGTAAGAGTTTAATTTCTTCATTTCGAATTATTTGCATTCAATTGCTGCATTTAAATAGATATCATGTCTATCCGTGAATGTCCGTATAAAATTATACAAATCCCGTGGCCTGTTTATCATGCATATTCATTTCTGATAATTCATCAAAGTTAATAACTATCTGATCATTAAAGACCTGACAAACATGTAGTATAAAAATTATTCCTATCAAATGAATTTATTAATTAGGACGTGTAATTAAACAATTTTCATTGCAATAATATAAACAAACCCCGCGATTGTTGTTCCCCGCATTTCCGACCTAAATATTGACCAGTATAGACGATTTTAAAGCAAAATAACTCATTATTCTTGTTCTATGTCAACGCTCATTTAGTACATTAAATTCTTTCAAAGTCAGATTGATAAATATGCCATTTTTCACTTCAAATCATTTTGAAATTATGAAAATGCAATATATGCACGCGGTTTGTAAATATTCAATTCTTATTCACATCAATACACAGTAGTCAATACACAATTGAGTATGCGATATTAATATGCTGTGTAAGACTTTAATTTCTTCATTTCGAATTATTAGCATTGAAATGTTGCATTTGAATAAATATAATATCTATCCGTGAATGACCGTTTAAAACAATACAAATCCCGTGATCTGATCACCATGCATGTTCATTTCGGATAATGCATTAAAGTTAATAACATTTACATTACAGATTATCATGCATGTTCATCATGCGTAATTCATTCAAGTCAATAACTTAAGATGTAGCACGAAATTTGTATGTCATGATAATAAAATATTCCCATCATATAAGTTCATTTATAAGGCCGTGTAGTCAAATGATTTTCATTGAAAGAATGTAAACAAACCCACGAGCGGAGTACCATACATTTCCGAGCTAAACATTGATAATTTGGGGCGATTTTAAAGCAAAAGTATTTGATCTTGATATTCTATGTCCACGCCAATAAATTCTTTATAATCAAAGTTATATAATAATTATATCCTAATTTATTCCTGCCATCCATTCAAAACTGCCAAATGCGAAAGACGTGGTTCATAAATATTCAATTCTTATTCACATCAATACACAGTAGTCAATACACAATTGAGTGTGCGATATTAATATGCTGTGTAAGACTTTAATTTCTTCATTTCGAATTATTTGCATTCAATTGTTGCATTTAAATAGATATCATATCTATCCGTGAATGTCCGTATAAAAATATACAAATCCTGTGGCCTGTTTATCATGCATATTCATTTCTGATAATTCATCAAAGTTAATAACTATCTGATCATTAAAGACCTGGCAAACATGTAGTATAAAAATTATTCCTATCAAATGAATTTATTAATTAGGGCGTGTAATTAAACAATTTTCATTGCAATAATATAAACAAACCCCGCGATTGTTGTTCCCCGCATTTCCGACCTAAATATTGACCAGTATAGACGATTTTAAAGCAAAATAACTCATTATTCTTGTTCTATGTCAACGCTCATTTAGTACATTAAATTCTTTCAAAGTCAGATTGTTAATATGCCATTTTTCACTTCAAATCATTTTGAAATTATGAAAATGTAATATATGCACGCGGTTTGTAAATATTCAATTCTTATTCACATCAATACACAGTAGTCAATACACAATTGAGTGGGCGATATTAATATGCTGTGTAAGACTTTAATTTCTTCATTTCGAATTATTTGCATTCAATTGTTGCATTTAAATAGATATCATATCTATCCGTGAATGTCCGTATAAAAATATACAAATCCCGTGGCCTGTTTATCATGCATATTCATTTCTGATAATTCATCAAAGTTAATAACTATCTGATCATTAAAGACCTGGCAAACATGTAGTATAAAAATCATTCCTATCAAATGAATTTATCAAATATGGGCGTGTAATTTAACTATTTTCATTGCAATAATATAAACAAACCCCGCGATTGTTGTTCCCCGCATTTCCGACCTAAATATTGACCAGTATAGACGATTTTAAAGCAAAATAACTCATTATTCTTGTTCTATGTCAACGCTCATTTAGTACATTAAATTCTTTCAAAGTCAGATTGATAAATATGCCATTTTTCACTTCAAATCATTTTGAAATTAGGAAAATGCGATATATGCACGCGGTTTGTAAATATTCAATTCTTATTCACATCAATACACAGTAGTCAATACACAATTGAGTATGCGATATTAATATGCTGTGTAAGACTTTAATTTCTTCATTTCGAATTATTAGCATTGAAATGTTGCATTTGAATAAATATAATATCTATCCGTGAAGGACCGTTTAAAACAATACAAATCCCGTGATCTGACACCATGCATGTTCGTTTCGGATAATGCATTAAAGTTAATAACATTTACATTACAGATTATCATGCATGTTCATCATGCGTAATTCATTCAAGTCAATAACTTAAGATGTAGCGTGAAATTTGTATGTCATGATAATAAAATATTCCCATCATATAAGTTCATTTATAAGGCCGTGTAGTCAAATGATTTTCATTGAAAGAATGTAAACAAACCCATGAGCGGAGTACCATACATTTTCAAGCTAAACATTGATAATTTGGGGCGATTTTAAAGCAAAAGTGTTTGATCTTGATATTCTATGTCCACGCCATTAAATTCTTTATAATCAAAGTTATATAATAATTATATCCTAATTTATTCTTGACATCCATTCAAAACTGCCAAATGCGAAAGACGCGGTTTGTAAATATTCAATTCTTATTCACATCAATACACAGTAGTCAATACACAATTGAGTGTGCGATATTAATATGCTGTGTAAGACTTTAATTTCTTCATTTCGAATTATTAGCATTGAAATGTTGCATTTGAATAAATATAATATCTATCCGTGAATGACCGTTTAAAACAATACAAATCCCGTGATCTGACACCATGCATGTTCGTTTCGGATAATGCATTAAAGTTAATAACATTTTCATTACAGATTATCATGCATGTTCATCATGCGTAATTCATTCAAGTCAATAACTTAAGATGTAGCGTGAAATTTGTATGTCATGATAATAAAATATTCCCATCATATAAGTTCATTTATAAGGCCGTGTAGTCAAATGATTTTCATTGAAAGAATGTAAACAAACCCATGAGCGGAGTACCATACATTTTCAAGCTAAACATTGATAATTTGGGGCGATTTTAAAGCAAAAGTATTTGATCTTGATATTCTATGTCCACGCCATTAAATTCTTTATAATCAAAGTTATATAATAATTATATCCTAATTTATTCTTGACATCCATTCAAAACTGCCAAATGCGAAAGACGCGGTTCATAAATATTCAATTCTTATTCACATCAATACACAGTAGTCAATACACAATTGAGTGTGCGATATTAATATGCTGTGTAAGACTTTAATTTCTTCATTTCGAATTATTTGCATTCAATTGTTGCATTTAAATAGATATCATATCTATCCGTGAATGTCCCTATAAAAATATACAAATCCCGTGGCCTGTTTATCATGCATATTCATTTCTGATAATTCATCAAAGTTAATAACTATCTGATCATTAAAGACCTGACAAACATGTAGTATAAAAATTATTCCTATCAAATGAATTTATTAATTAGGGCGTGTAATTAAACAATTTTCATTGCAATAATATAAACAAACCCCGCGATTGTTGTTCCCCGCATTTCCGACCTAAATATTGACCAGTATAGACGATTTTAAAGCAAAATAACTCATTATTCTTGTTCTATGTCAACGCTCATTTAGTACATTAAATTCTTTCAAAGTCAGATTGATAAATACGCCATTTTTCACTTCAAATCATTTTGAAATTATGAAAATGCAATATATGCACGCGGTTTGTAAATATTCAATTCTTATTCACATCAATACACAGTAGTCAATACACAATTGAGTATGCGATATTAATATGCTGTGTAAGACTTTAATTTCTTCATTTCGAATTATTAGCATTGAAATGTTGCATTTGAATAAATATAATATCTATCCGTGAATGACCGTTTAAAACAATACAAATCCCGTGATCTGATCACCATGCATGTTCATTTCGGATAATGCATTAAAGTTAATAACATTTACATTACAGATTATCATGCATGTTCATCATGCGTAATTCATTCAAGTCAATAACTTAAGATGTAGCACGAAATTTGTATGTCATGATAATAAAATATTCCCATCATATAAGTTCATTTATAAGGCCGTGTAGTCAAATGATTTTCATTGAAAGAATGTAAACAAACCCACGAGCGGAGTACCATACATTTCCGAGCTAAACATTGATAATTTGGGGCGATTTTAAATCAAAAGTATTTGATCTTGATATTCTATGTCCACGCCATTAAATTCTTTATAATCAAAGTTATATAATAATTATATCCTAATTTATTCTTGCCATCCATTCAAAACTTCCAAATGCGAAAGACGTGGTTCATAAATATTCAATTCTTATTCACATCAATACACAGTAGTCAATACACAATTGAGTGTGCGATATTAATATGCTGTGTAAGACTTTAATTTCTTCATTTCGAATTATTAGCATTCAATTGCTGCATTTCAATAGATATCATATCTATCCGTGAATGTCCGTATACAAATCCCGTGGCCTGTTTATCATGCATATTCATTTCTGATAATTCATCAAAGTTAATAACTGTCTGATCATTAAAGACCTGGCCAACATGTAGTATAAAAATCATTCCTATCAAATGAATTTATTAATTAGGGCGTGTAATTTAACTATTTTCATTGCAATAATATAAACAAACCCCGCGATTGTTGTTCCCCGCATTTCCGACCTAAATATTGACCAGTATAGACGATTTTAAAGCAAAATAACTCATTATTCTTGTTCTATGTCAACGCTCATTTAGTACATTAAATTCTTTCAAAGTCAGATTGATAAATATGCCATTTTTCACTTCAAATCATTTTGAAATTAGGAAAATGCGATATATGCACGCGGTTTGTAAATATTCAATTCTTATTCACATCAATACACAGTAGTCAATACACAATTGAGTATGCGATATTAATATGCTGTGTAAGACTTTAATTTCTTCATTTCGAATTATTAGCATTGAAATGTTGCATTTGAATAAATATAATATCTATCCGTGAAGGACCGTTTAAAACAATACAAATCCCGTGATCTGACACCATGCATGTTCTTTTCGGATAATGCATTAAAGTTAATAACATTTACATTACAGATTATCATGCATGTTCATCATGCGTAATTCATTCAAGTCAATAACTTAAGATGTAGCGTGAAATTTGTATGTCATGATAATAAAATATTCCCATCATATAAGTTCATTTATAAGGCCGTGTAGTCAAATGATTTTCATTGAAAGAATGTAAACAAACCCATGAGCGGAGTACCATACATTTTCAAGCTAAACATTGATAATTTGGGGCGATTTTAAAGCAAAAGTATTTGATCTTGATATTCTATGTCCACGCCATTAAATTCTTTATAATTAAAGTTATATAATAATTATATCCTAATTTATTCTTGACATCCATTCAAAACTGCCAAATGCGAAAGACGCGGTTCATAAATATTCAATTCTTATTCACATCAATACACAGTAGTCAATACACAATTGAGTGTGCGATATTAATATGCTGTGTAAGACTTTAATTTCTTCATTTCGAATTATTTGCATTCAATTGTTGCATTTAAATAGATATCATATCTATCCGTGAATGTCCGTATAAAAATATACAAATCCCGTGGCCTGTTTATCATGCATATTCATTTCTGATAATTCATCAAAGTTAATAACTATCTGATCATTAAAGACCTGACAAACATGTAGTATAAAAATTATTCCTATCAAATGAATTTATTAATTAGGGCGTGTAATTAAACAATTTTCATTGCAATAATATAAACAAACCCCGCGATTGTTGTTCCCCGCATTTCCGACCTAAATATTGACCAGTATAGACGATTTTAAAGCAAAATAACTCATTATTCTTGTTCTATGTCAACGCTCATTTAGTACATTAAATTCTTTCAAAGTCAGATTGTTAATATGCCATTTTTCACTTCAAATCATTTTGAAATTATGAAAATGCAATATATGCACGCGGTTTGTAAATATTCAATTCTTATTCACATCAATACACAGTAGTCAATACACAATTGAGTATGCGATATTAATATGCTGTGTAAGACTTTAATTTCTTCATTTCGAATTATTAGCATTGAAATGTTGCATTTGAATAAATATAATATCTATCCGTGAATGACCGTTTAAAACAATACAAATCCCGTGATCTGATCATCATGCATGTTCATTTCGGATAATGCATTAAAGTTAATAACATTTACATTACAGATTATCATGCATGTTCATCATGCGTAATTCATTCAAGTCAATAACTTAAGATGTAGCACGAAATTTGTATATCATGATAATAAAATATTCCCATCATATAAGTTCATTTATAAGGCCGTGTAGTCAAATGATTTTCATTGAAAGAATGTAAACAAACCCATGAGCGGAGTACCATACATTTTCAAGCTAAACATTGATAATTTGGGGCGATTTTAAAGCAAAAGTATTTGATCTTGATATTCTATGTCCACGCCATTAAATTCTTTATAATCAAAGTTATATAATAATTATATCCTAATTTATTCTTGACATCCATTCAAAACTGCCAAATGCGAAAGACGCGGTTCATAAATATTCAATTCTTATTCACATCAATACACAGTAGTCAATACACAATTGAGTGTGCCATATTAATATGCTGTGTAAGAGTTTAATTTCTTCATTTCGAATTATTTGCATTCAATTGCTGCATTTAAATAGATATCATATCTATCCGTGAATGTCCGTATAAAATTATACAAATCCCGTGGCCTGTTTATCATGCATATTCATTTCTGATAATTCATCAAAGTTAATAACTATCTGATCATTAAAGACCTGACAAACATGTAGTATAAAAATTATTCCTATCAAATGAATTTATTAATTAGGACGTGTAATTAAACAATTTTCATTGCAATAATATAAACAAACCCCGCGATTGTTGTTCCCCGCATTTCCGACCTAAATATTGACCAGTATAGACGATTTTAAAGCAAAATAACTCATTATTCTTGTTCTATGTCAACGCTCATTTAGTACATTAAATTCTTTCAAAGTCAGATTGATAAATATGCCATTTTTCACTTCAAATCATTTTGAAATTATGAAAATGCAATATATGCACGCGGTTTGTAAATATTCAATTCTTATTCACATCAATACACAGTAGTCAATACACAATTGAGTATGCGATATTAATATGCTGTGTAAGACTTTAATTTCTTCATTTCGAATTATTAGCATTGAAATGTTGCATTTGAATAAATATAATATCTATCCGTGAATGACCGTTTAAAACAATACAAATCCCGTGATCTGATCACCATGCATGTTCATTTCGGATAATGCATTAAAGTTAATAACATTTACATTACAGATTATCATGCATGTTCATCATGCGTAATTCATTCAAGTCAATAACTTAAGATGTAGCACGAAATTTGTATGTCATGATAATAAAATATTCCCATCATATAAGTTCATTTATAAGGCCGTGTAGTCAAATGATTTTCATTGAAAGAATGTAAACAAACCCACGAGCGGAGTACCATACATTTCCGAGCTAAACATTGATAATTTGGGGCAATTTTAAAGCAAAAGTATTTGATCTTGATATTCTATGTCCACGCCAATAAATTCTTTATAATCAAAGTTATATAATAATTATATCCTAATTTATTCTTGCCATCCATTCAAAACTTCCAAATGCGAAAGACGTGGTTCATAAATATTCAATTCTTATTCACAACAATACACAGTAGTCAATACACAATTGAGTGTGCGATATTAATATGCTGTGTAAGACTTTAATTTCTTCATTTCGAATTATTAGCATTCAATTGCTGCATTTCAATAGATATCATATCTATCCGTGAATGTCCGTATACAAATATACAAATCCCGTGGCCTGTTTATCATGCATATTCATTTCTGATAATTCATCAAAGTTAATAACTGTCTGATGATTAAAGACCTGGCAAACATGTAGTATAAAAATCATTCCTATCAAATGAATTTATTAATTAGGGCGTGTAATTTAACTATTTTCATTGCAATAATATAAACAAACCCCGCGATTGTTGTTCCCCGCATTTCCGACCTAAATATTGACCAGTATAGACGATTTTAAAGCAAAATAACTCATTATTCTTGTTATATGTCAACGCTCATTTAGTACATTAAATTCTTTCAAAGTCAGATTGATAAATATGCCATTTTTCACTTCAAATCATTTTGAAATTAGGAAAATGCGATATATGCACGCGGTTTGTAAATATTCAATTCTTATTCACATCAATACACAGTAGTCAATACACAATTGAGTATGCGATATTAATATGCTGTGTAAGACTTTAATTTCTTCATTTCGAATTATTAGCATTGAAATGTTGCATTTGAATAAATATAATATCTATCCGTGAAGGACCGTTTAAAACAATACAAATCCCGTGATCTGACACCATGCATGTTCGTTTCGGATAATGCATTAAAGTTAATAACATTTACATTACAGATTATCATGCATGTTCATCATGCGTAATTCATTCAAGTCAATAACTTAAGATGTAGCGTGAAATTTGTATGTCATGATAATAAAATATTCCCATCATATAAGTTCATTTATAAGGCCGTGTAGTCAAATGATTTTCATTGAAAGAATGTAAACAAACCCATGAGCGGAGTACCATACATTTTCAAGCTAAACATTGATAATTTGGGGCGATTTTAAAGCAAAAGTATTTGATCTTGATATTCTATGTCCACGCCATTAAATTCTTTATAATCAAAGTTATATAATAATTATATCCTAATTTATTCTTGACATCCATTCAAAACTGCCAAATGCGAAAGACGCGGTTTGTAAATATTCAATTCTTATTCACATCAATACACAGTAGTCAATACACAATTGAGTGTGCGATATTAATATGCTGTGTAAGACTTTAATTTCTTCATTTCGAATTATTAGCATTCAAATGTTGCATTTGAATAAATATAATATCTATCCGTGAATGACCGTTTAAAACAATACAAATCCCGTGATCTGACACCATGCATGTTCGTTTCGGATAATGCATTAAAGTTAATAACATTTTCATTACAGATTATCATGCATGTTCATCATGCGTAATTCATTCAAGTCAATAACTTAAGATGTAGCGTGAAATTTGTATGTCATGATAATAAAATATTCCCATCATATAAGTTCATTTATAAGGCCGTGTAGTCAAATGATTTTCATTGAAAGAATGTAAACAAACCCATGAGCGGAGTACCATACATTTTCAAGCTAAACATTGATAATTTGGGGCGATTTTAAAGCAAAAGTATTTGATCTTGATATTCTATGTCCACGCCATTAAATTCTTTATAATCAAAGTTATATAATAATTATATCCTAATTTATTCTTGCCATCCATTCAAAACTGCCAAATGCGAAAGACGCGGTTCATAAATATTCAATTCTTATTCACATCAATACACAGTAGTCAATACACAATTGAGTGTGCGATATTAATATGCTGTGTAAGACTTTAATTTCTTCATTTCGAATTATTTGCATTCAATTGTTGCATTTAAATAGATATCATATCTATCCGTGAATGTCCGTATAAAAATATACAAATCCCGTGGCCTGTTTATCATGCATATTCATTTCTGATAATTCATCAAAGTTAATAACTATCTGATCATTAAAGACCTGACAAACATGTAGTATAAAAATTATTCCTATCAAATGAATTTATTAATTAGGGCGTGTAATTAAACAATTTTCATTGCAATAATATAAACAAACCCCGCGATTGTTGTTCCCCGCATTTCCGACCTAAATATTGACCAGTATAGACGATTTTAAAGCAAAATAACTCATTATTCTTGTTCTATGTCAACGCTCATTTAGTACATTAAATTCTTTCAAAGTCAGATTGTTAATATGCCATTTTTCACTTCAAATCATTTTGAAATTATGAAAATGCAATATATGCACGCGGTTTGTAAATATTCAATTCTTATTCACATCAATACACAGTAGTCAATACACAATTGAGTATGCGATATTAATATGCTGTGTAAGACTTTAATTTCTTCATTTCGAATTATTAGCATTGAAATGTTGCATTTGAATAAATATAATATCTATCCGTGAATGACCGTTTAAAACAATACAAATCCCGTGATCTGATCACCATGCATGTTCATTTCGGATAATGCATTAAAGTTAATAACATTTACATTACAGATTATCATGCATGTTCATCATGCGTAATTCATTCAAGTCAATAACTTAAGATGTAGCACGAAATTTGTATGTCATGATAATAAAATATTCCCATCATATAAGTTCATTTATAAGGCCGTGTAGTCAAATGATTTTCATTGAAAGAATGTAAACAAACCCATGAGCGGAGTACCATACATTTCCGAGCTAAACATTGATAATTTGGGGCGATTTTAAAGCAAAAGTATTTGATCTTGATATTCTATGTCCACGCCAATAAATTCTTTATAATCAAAGTTATATAATAATTATATCCTAATTTATTCTTGCCATCCATTCAAAACTGCCAAATGCGAAAGACGTGGCTCATAAATATTCAATTCTTATTCACATCAATACACAGTAGTCAATACACAATTGAGTGTGCGATATTAATATGCTGTGTAAGACTTTAATTTCTTCATTTCGAATTATTAGCATACAATTGTTGCATTTCAATAGATATCATATCTATCCGTGAATGTCCGTATAAAAATATACAAATCCCGTGGCCTGTTTATCATGCATATTCATTTCTGATAATTCATCAAAGTTAATAACTATCTGATCATTAAAGACCTGACAAACATGTAGTATAAAAATTATTCCTATCAAATGAATTTATTAATTAGGGCGTGTAATTAAACAATTTTCATTGCAATAATATAAACAAACCCCGCGATTGTTGTTCCCCGCATTTCCGACCTAAATATTGACCAGTATAGACGATTTTAAAGCAAAATAACTCATTATTCTTGTTCTATGTCAACGCTCATTTAATACATTAAATTCTTTCAAAGTCAGATTGTTAATATGCCATTTTTCACTTCAAATCATTTTGAAATTATGAAAATGCAATATATGCACGCGGTTTGTAAATATTCAATTCTTATTCACATCAATACACAGTAGTCAATACACAATTGAGTATGCGATATTAATATGCTGTGTAAGACTTTAATTTCTTCATTTCGAATTATTAGCATTGAAATGTTGCATTTGAATAAATATAATATCTATCCGTGAATGACCGTTTAAAACAATACAAATCCCGTGATCTGATCACCATGCATGTTCATTTCGGATAATGCATTAAAGTTAATAACATTTACATTACAGATTATCATGCATGTTCATCATGCGTAATTCATTCAAGTCAATAACTTAAGATGTAGCACGAAATTTGTATGTCATGATAATAAAATATTCCCATCATATAAGTTCATTTATAAGGCCGTGTAGTCAAATGATTTTCATTGAAAGAATGTAAACAAACCCATGAGCGGAGTACCATACATTTCCGAGCTAAACATTGATAATTTGGGGCGATTTTAAAGCAAAAGTATTTGATCTTGATATTCTATGTCCACGCCAATAAATTCTTTATAATCAAAGTTATATAATAATTATATCCTAATTTATTCTTGCCATCCATTCAAAACTGCCAAATGCGAAAGACGTGGCTCATAAATATTCAATTCTTATTCACATCAATACACAGTAGTCAATACACAATTGAGTGTGCGATATTAATATGCTGTGTAAGACTTTAATTTCTTCATTTCGAATTATTAGCATACAATTGTTGCATTTCAATAGATATCATATCTATCCGTGAATGTCCGTATAAAAATATACAAATCCCGTGGCCTGTTTATCATGCATATTCATTTCTGATAATTCATCAAAGTTAATAACTATCTGATCATTAAAGACCTGACAAACATGTAGTATAAAAATTATTCCTATCAAATGAATTTATTAATTAGGGCGTGTAATTAAACAATTTTCATTGCAATAATATAAACAAACCCCGCGATTGTTGTTCCCCGCATTTCCGACCTAAATATTGACCAGTATAGACGATTTTAAAGCAAAATAACTCATTATTCTTGTTCTATGTCAACGCTCATTTAATACATTAAATTCTTTCAAAGTCAGATTGTTAATATGCCATTTTTCACTTCAAATCATTTTGAAATTATGAAAATGCAATATATGCACGCGGTTTGTAAATATTCAATTCTTATTCACATCAATACACAGTAGTCAATACACAATTGAGTATGCGATATTAATATGCTGTGTAAGACTTTAATTTCTTCATTTCGAATTATTAGCATTGAAATGTTGCATTTGAATAAATATAATATCTATCCGTGAATGACCGTTTAAAACAATACAAATCCCGTGATCTGATCACCATGCATGTTCATTTCGGATAATGCATTAAAGTTAATAACATTTACATTACAGATTATCATGCATGTTCATCATGCGTAATTCATTCAAGTCAATAACTTAAGATGTAGCACGAAATTTGTATGTCATGATAATAAAATATTCCCATCATATAAGTTCATTTATAAGGCCGTGTAGTCAAATGATTTTCATTGAAAGAATGTAAACAAACCCATGAGCGGAGTACCATACATTTCCGAGCTAAACATTGATAATTTGGGGCGATTTTAAAGCAAAAGTATTTGATCTTGATATTCTATGTCCACGCCAATAAATTCTTTATAATCAAAGTTATATAATAATTATATCCTAATTTATTCTTGCCATCCATTCAAAACTGCCAAATGCGAAAGACGTGGCTCATAAATATTCAATTCTTATTCACATCAATACACAGTAGTCAATACACAATTGAGTGTGCGATATTAATATGCTGTGTAAGACTTTAATTTCTTCATTTCGAATTATTAGCATACAATTGTTGCATTTCAATAGATATCATATCTATCCGTGAATGTCCGTATAAAAATATACAAATCCCGTGGCCTGTTTATCATGCATATTCATTTCTGATAATTCATCAAAGTTAATAACTATCTGATCATTAAAGACCTGACAAACATGTAGTATAAAAATTATTCCTATCAAATGAATTTATTAATTAGGGCGTGTAATTAAACAATTTTCATTGCAATAATATAAACAAACCCCGCGATTGTTGTTCCCCGCATTTCCGACCTAAATATTGACCAGTATAGACGATTTTAAAGCAAAATAACTCATTATTCTTGTTCTATGTCAACGCTCATTTAATACATTAAATTCTTTCAAAGTCAGATTGTTAATATGCCATTTTTCACTTCAAATCATTTTGAAATTATGAAAATGCAATATATGCACGCGGTTTGTAAATATTCAATTCTTATTCACATCAATACACAGTAGTCAATACACAATTGAGTATGCGATATTAATATGCTGTGTAAGACTTTAATTTCTTCATTTCGAATTATTAGCATTGAAATGTTGCATTTGAATAAATATAATATCTATCCGTGAATGACCGTTTAAAACAATACAAATCCCGTGATCTGATCACCATGCATGTTCATTTCGGATAATGCATTAAAGTTAATAACATTTACATTACAGATTATCATGCATGTTCATCATGCGTAATTCATTCAAGTCAATAACTTAAGATGTAGCACGAAATTTGTATGTCATGATAATAAAATATTCCCATCATATAAGTTCATTTATAAGGCCGTGTAGTCAAATGATTTTCATTGAAAGAATGTAAACAAACCCATGAGCGGAGTACCATACATTTCCGAGCTAAACATTGATAATTTGGGGCGATTTTAAAGCAAAAGTATTTGATCTTGATATTCTATGTCCACGCCAATAAATTCTTTATAATCAAAGTTATATAATAATTATATCCTAATTTATTCTTGACATCCATTCAAAACTGCCAAATGCGAAAGACGCGGTTCATAAATATTCAATTCTTATTCACATCAATACACAGTAGTCAATACACAATTGAGTGTGCGATATTAATATGCTGTGTAAGACTTTAATTTCTTCATTTCGAATTATTAGCATACAATTGTTGCATTTCAATAGATATCATATCTATCCGTGAATGTCCGTATAAAAATATACAAATCCCGTGGCCTGTTTATCATGCATATTCATTTCTGATAATTCATCAAAGTTAATAACTATCTGATCATTAAAGACCTGACAAACATGTAGTATAAAAATTATTCCTATCAAATGAATTTATTAATTAGGGCGTGTAATTAAACAATTTTCATTGCAATAATATAAACAAACCCCGCGATTGTTGTTCCCCGCATTTCCGACCTAAATATTGACCAGTATAGACGATTTTAAAGCAAAATAACTCATTATTCTTGTTCTATGTCAACGCTCATTTAATACATTAAATTCTTTCAAAGTCAGATTGTTAATATGCCATTTTTCACTTCAAATCATTTTGAAATTATGAAAATGCAATATATGCACGCGGTTTGTAAATATTCAATTCTTATTCACATCAATACACAGTAGTCAATACACAATTGAGTATGCGATATTAATATGCTGTGTAAGACTTTAATTTCTTCATTTCGAATTATTAGCATTGAAATGTTGCATTTGAATAAATATAATATCTATCCGTGAATGACCGTTTAAAACAATACAAATCCCGTGATCTGATCACCATGCATGTTCATTTCGGATAATGCATTAAAGTTAATAACATTTACATTACAGATTATCATGCATGTTCATCATGCGTAATTCATTCAAGTCAATAACTTAAGATGTAGCACGAAATTTGTATGTCATGATAATAAAATATTCCCATCATATAAGTTCATTTATAAGGCCGTGTAGTCAAATGATTTTCATTGAAAGAATGTAAACAAACCCACGAGCGGAGTACCATACATTTCCGAGCTAAACATTGATAATTTGGGGCAATTTTAAAGCAAAAGTATTTGATCTTGATATTCTATGTCCACGCCAATAAATTCTTTATAATCAAAGTTATATAATAATTATATCCTAATTTATTCTTGCCATCCATTCAAAACTTCCAAATGCGAAAGACGTGGTTCATAAATATTCAATTCTTATTCACAACAATACACAGTAGTCAATACACAATTGAGTGTGCGATATTAATATGCTGTGTAAGACTTTAATTTCTTCATTTCGAATTATTAGCATTCAATTGCTGCATTTCAATAGATATCATATCTATCCGTGAATGTCCGTATACAAATATACAAATCCCGTGGCCTGTTTATCATGCATATTCATTTCTGATAATTCATCAAAGTTAATAACTGTCTGATGATTAAAGACCTGACAAACATGTAGTATAAAAATTATTCCTATCAAATGAATTATTAATTAGGGCGTGTAATTAAACAATTTTCATTGCAATAATATAAACAAACCCCGCGATTGTTGTTCCCCGCATTTCCGACCTAAATATTGACCAGTATAGACGATTTTAAAGCAAAATAACTCATTATTCTTGTTCTATGTCAACGCTCATTTAGTACATTAAATTCTTTCAAAGTCAGATTGTTAATATGCCATTTTTCACTTCAAATCATTTTGAAATTATGAAAATGCAATATATGCACGCGGTTTGTAAATATTCAATTCTTATTCACATCAATACACAGTAGTCAATACACAATTGAGTATGCGATATTAATATGCTGTGTAAGACTTTAATTTCTTCATTTCGAATTATTAGCATTGAAATGTTGCATTTGAATAAATATAATATCTATCCGTGAATGACCGTTTAAAACAATACAAATCCCGTGATCTGATCACCATGCATGTTCATTTCGGATAATGCATTAAAGTTAATAACATTTACATTACAGATTATCATGCATGTTCATCATGCGTAATTCATTCAAGTCAATAACTTAAGATGTAGCGTGAAATTTGTATGTCATGATAATAAAATATTCCCATCATATAAGTTCATTTATAAGGCCGTGTAGTCAAATGATTTTCATTGAAAGAATGTAAACAAACCCATGAGCGGAGTACCATACATTTCCGAGCTAAACATTGATAATTTGGGGCGATTTTAAAGCAAAAGTATTTGATCTTGATATTCTATGTCCACGCCAATAAATTCTTTATAATCAAAGTTATATAATAATTATATCCTAATTTATTCTTGCCATCCATTCAAAACTGCCAAATGCGAAAGACGTGGCTCATAAATATTCAATTCTTATTCACATCAATACACAGTAGTCAATACACAATTGAGTGTGCGATATTAATATGCTGTGTAAGACTTTAATTTCTTCATTTCGAATTATTAGCATACAATTGTTGCATTTCAATAGATATCATATCTATCCGTGAATGTCCGTATAAAAATATACAAATCCCGTGGCCTGTTTATCATGCATATTCATTTCTGATAATTCATCAAAGTTAATAACTATCTGATCATTAAAGACCTGACAAACATGTAGTATAAAAATTATTCCTATCAAATGAATTTATTAATTAGGGCGTGTAATTAAACAATTTTCATTGCAATAATATAAACAAACCCCGCGATTGTTGTTCCCCGCATTTCCGACCTAAATATTGACCAGTATAGACGATTTTAAAGCAAAATAACTCATTATTCTTGTTCTATGTCAACGCTCATTTAATACATTAAATTCTTTCAAAGTCAGATTGTTAATATGCCATTTTTCACTTCAAATCATTTTGAAATTATAAAATGCAATATATGCACGCGGTTTGTAAATATTCAATTCTTATTCACATCAATACACAGTAGTCAATACACAATTGAGTATGCGATATTAATATGCTGTGTAAGACTTTAATTTCTTCATTTCGAATTATTAGCATTGAAATGTTGCATTTGAATAAATATAATATCTATCCGTGAATGACCGTTTAAAACAATACAAATCCCGTGATCTGATCACCATGCATGTTCATTTCGGATAATGCATTAAAGTTAATAACATTTACATTACAGATTATCATGCATGTTCATCATGCGTAATTCATTCAAGTCAATAACTTAAGATGTAGCACGAAATTTGTATGTCATGATAATAAAATATTCCCATCATATAAGTTCATTTATAAGGCCGTGTAGTCAAATGATTTTCATTGAAAGAATGTAAACAAACCCACGAGCGGAGTACCATACATTTCCGAGCTAAACATTGATAATTTGGGGCGATTTTAAAGCAAAAGTATTTGATCTTGATATTCTATGTCCACACCAATAAATTCTTTATAATCAAAGTTATATAATAATTATATCCTAATTTATTCTTGCCATCCATTCAAAACTGCCAAATGCGAAAGACGTGGTTCATAAATATTCAATTCTTATTCACATCAATACACAGTAGTCAATACACAATTGAGTGTGCGATATTAATATGCTGTGTAAGACTTTAATTTCTTCATTTCGAATTATTACCATTCAATTGTTGCATTTCAATAGATATCATATCTATCCGTGAATGTCCGTATAAAAATATACAAATCCCGTGGCCTGTTTATCATGCATATTCATTTCTGATAATTCATCAAAGTTAATAACTATCTGATCATTAAAGACCTGACAAACATGTAGTATAAAAATTATTCCTATCAAATGAATTTATTAATTAGGGCGTGTAATTAAACAATTTTCATTGCAATAATATAAACAAACCCCGCGATTGTTGTTCCCCGCATTTCCGACCTAAATATTGACCAGTATAGACGATTTTAAAGCAAAATAACTCATTATTCTTGTTCTATGTCAACGCTCATTTAGTACATTAAATTCTTTCAAAGTCAGATTGTTAATATGCCATTTTTCACTTCAAATCATTTTGAAATTATGAAAATGCAATATATGCACGCGGTTTGTAAATATTCAATTCTTATTCACATCAATACACAGTAGTCAATACACAATTGAGTATGCGATATTAATATGCTGTGTAAGACTTTAATTTCTTCATTTCGAATTATTAGCATTGAAATGTTGCATTTGAATAAATATAATATCTATCCGTGAATGACTGTTTAAAACAATACAAATCCCGTGATCTGATCACCATGCATGTTCATTTCGGATAATGCATTAAAGTTAATAACATTTACATTACAGATTATCATGCATGTTCATCATGCGTAATTCATTCAAGTCAATAACTTAAGATGTAGCGTGAAATTTGTATGTCATGATAATAAAATATTCCCATCATATAAGTTCATTTATAAGGCCGTGTAGTCAAATGATTTTCATTGAAAGAATGTAAACAAACCCATGAGCGGAGTACCATACATTTCCGAGCTAAACATTGATAATTTGGGGCGATTTTAAAGCAAAAGTATTTGATCTTGATATTCTATGTCCACGCCAATAAATTCTTTATAATCAAAGTTATATAATAATTATATCCTAATTTATTCTTGACATCCATTCAAAACTGCCAAATGCGAAAGACGCGGTTCATAAATATTCAATTCTTATTCACATCAATACACAGTAGTCAATACACAATTGAGTGTGCGATATTAATATGCTGTGTAAGACTTTAATTTCTTCATTTCGAATTATTAGCATACAATTGTTGCATTTCAATAGATATCATATCTATCCGTGAATGTCCGTATAAAAATATACAAATCCCGTGGCCTGTTTATCATGCATATTCATTTCTGATAATTCATCAAAGTTAATAACTATCTGATCATTAAAGACCTGACAAACATGTAGTATAAAAATTATTCCTATCAAATGAATTTATTAATTAGGGCGTGTAATTAAACAATTTTCATTGCAATAATATAAACAAACCCCGCGATTGTTGTTCCCCGCATTTCCGACCTAAATATTGACCAGTATAGACGATTTTAAAGCAAAATAACTCATTATTCTTGTTCTATGTCAACGCTCATTTAATACATTAAATTCTTTCAAAGTCAGATTGTTAATATGCCATTTTTCACTTCAAATCATTTTGAAATTATGAAAATGCAATATATGCACGCGGTTTGTAAATATTCAATTCTTATTCACATCAATACACAGTAGTCAATACACAATTGAGTATGCGATATTAATATGCTGTGTAAGACTTTAATTTCTTCATTTCGAATTATTAGCATTGAAATGTTGCATTTGAATAAATATAATATCTATCCGTGAATGACCGTTTAAAACAATACAAATCCCGTGATCTGATCACCATGCATGTTCATTTCGGATAATGCATTAAAGTTAATAACATTTACATTACAGATTATCATGCATGTTCATCATGCGTAATTCATTCAAGTCAATAACTTAAGATGTAGCACGAAATTTGTATATCATGATAATAAAATATTCCCATCATATAAGTTCATTTATAAGGCCGTGTAGTCAAATGATTTTCATTGAAAGAATGTAAACAAACCCATGAGCGGAGTACCATACATTTTCAAGCTAAACATTGATAATTTGGGGCGATTTTAAAGCAAAAGTATTTGATCTTGATATTCTATGTCCACGCCATTAAATTCTTTATAATCAAAGTTATATAATAATTATATCCTAATTTATTCTTGACATCCATTCAAAACTGCCAAATGCGAAAGACGCGGTTCATAAATATTCAATTCTTATTCACATCAATACACAGTAGTCAATACACAATTGAGTGTGCGATATTAATATGCTGTGTAAGACTTTAATTTCTTCATTTCGAATTATTTGCATTCAATTGCTGCATTTCAATAGATATCATATCTATCCGTGAATGTCCGTATAAAAATATACAAATCCCGTGGCCTGTTTATCATGCATATTCATTTCTGATAATTCATCAAAGTTAATAACTATCTGATCATTAAAGACCTGACAAACATGTAGTATAAAAATTATTCCTATCAAATGAATTATTAATTAGGGCGTGTAATTAAACAATTTTCATTGCAATAATATAAACAAACCCCGCGATTGTTGTTCCCCGCATTTCCGACCTAAATATTGACCAGTATAGACGATTTTAAAGCAAAATAACTCATTATTCTTGTTCTATGTCAACGCTCATTTAGTACATTAAATTCTTTCAAAGTCAGATTGTTAATATGCCATTTTTCACTTCAAATCATTTTGAAATTATGAAAATGCAATATATGCACGCGGTTTGTAAATATTCAATTCTTATTCACATCAATACACAGTAGTCAATACACAATTGAGTATGCGATATTAATATGCTGTGTAAGACTTTAATTTCTTCATTTCGAATTATTAGCATTGAAATGTTGCATTTGAATAAATATAATATCTATCCGTGAATGACCGTTTAAAACAATACAAATCCCGTGATCTGATCACCATGCATGTTCATTTCGGATAATGCATTAAAGTTAATAACATTTACATTACAGATTATCATGCATGTTCATCATGCGTAATTCATTCAAGTCAATAACTTAAGATGTAGCGTGAAATTTGTATGTCATGATAATAAAATATTCCCATCATATAAGTTCATTTATAAGGCCGTGTAGTCAAATGATTTTCATTGAAAGAATGTAAACAAACCCATGAGCGGAGTACCATACATTTCCGAGCTAAACATTGATAATTTGGGGCGATTTTAAAGCAAAAGTATTTGATCTTGATATTCTATGTCCACGCCAATAAATTCTTTATAATCAAAGTTATATAATAATTATATCCTAATTTATTCTTGCCATCCATTCAAAACTGCCAAATGCGAAAGACGTGGCTCATAAATATTCAATTCTTATTCACATCAATACACAGTAGTCAATACACAATTGAGTGTGCGATATTAATATGCTGTGTAAGACTTTAATTTCTTCATTTCGAATTATTAGCATACAATTGTTGCATTTCAATAGATATCATATCTATCCGTGAATGTCCGTATAAAAATATACAAATCCCGTGGCCTGTTTATCATGCATATTCATTTCTGATAATTCATCAAAGTTAATAACTATCTGATCATTAAAGACCTGACAAACATGTAGTATAAAAATTATTCCTATCAAATGAATTTATTAATTAGGGCGTGTAATTAAACAATTTTCATTGCAATAATATAAACAAACCCCGCGATTGTTGTTCCCCGCATTTCCGACCTAAATATTGACCAGTATAGACGATTTTAAAGCAAAATAACTCATTATTCTTGTTCTATGTCAACGCTCATTTAATACATTAAATTCTTTCAAAGTCAGATTGTTAATATGCCATTTTTCACTTCAAATCATTTTGAAATTATGAAAATGCAATATATGCACGCGGTTTGTAAATATTCAATTCTTATTCACATCAATACACAGTAGTCAATACACAATTGAGTATGCGATATTAATATGCTGTGTAAGACTTTAATTTCTTCATTTCGAATTATTAGCATTGAAATGTTGCATTTGAATAAATATAATATCTATCCGTGAATGACCGTTTAAAACAATACAAATCCCGTGATCTGATCACCATGCATGTTCATTTCGGATAATGCATTAAAGTTAATAACATTTACATTACAGATTATCATGCATGTTCATCATGCGTAATTCATTCAAGTCAATAACTTAAGATGTAGCACGAAATTTGTATGTCATGATAATAAAATATTCCCATCATATAAGTTCATTTATAAGGCCGTGTAGTCAAATGATTTTCATTGAAAGAATGTAAACAAACCCACGAGCGGAGTACCATACATTTCCGAGCTAAACATTGATAATTTGGGGCGATTTTAAAGCAAAAGTATTTGATCTTGATATTCTATGTCCACACCAATAAATTCTTTATAATCAAAGTTATATAATAATTATATCCTAATTTATTCTTGCCATCCATTCAAAACTGCCAAATGCGAAAGACGTGGTTCATAAATATTCAATTCTTATTCACATCAATACACAGTAGTCAATACACAATTGAGTGTGCGATATTAATATGCTGTGTAAGACTTTAATTTCTTCATTTCGAATTATTACCATTCAATTGTTGCATTTCAATAGATATCATATCTATCCGTGAATGTCCGTATAAAAATATACAAATCCCGTGGCCTGTTTATCATGCATATTCATTTCTGATAATTCATCAAAGTTAATAACTATCTGATCATTAAAGACCTGACAAACATGTAGTATAAAAATTATTCCTATCAAATGAATTTATTAATTAGGGCGTGTAATTAAACAATTTTCATTGCAATAATATAAACAAACCCCGCGATTGTTGTTCCCCGCATTTCCGACCTAAATATTGACCAGTATAGACGATTTTAAAGCAAAATAACTCATTATTCTTGTTCTATGTCAACGCTCATTTAGTACATTAAATTCTTTCAAAGTCAGATTGTTAATATGCCATTTTTCACTTCAAATCATTTTGAAATTATGAAAATGCAATATATGCACGCGGTTTGTAAATATTCAATTCTTATTCACATCAATACACAGTAGTCAATACACAATTGAGTATGCGATATTAATATGCTGTGTAAGACTTTAATTTCTTCATTTCGAATTATTAGCATTGAAATGTTGCATTTGAATAAATATAATATCTATCCGTGAATGACTGTTTAAAACAATACAAATCCCGTGATCTGATCACCATGCATGTTCATTTCGGATAATGCATTAAAGTTAATAACATTTACATTACAGATTATCATGCATGTTCATCATGCGTAATTCATTCAAGTCAATAACTTAAGATGTAGCGTGAAATTTGTATGTCATGATAATAAAATATTCCCATCATATAAGTTTATCTATAAGGCAGTGTAGTCAAATGATTTTCATTGGAAGAATGTAAACAAACCCACGAGCGGAGTACCATACATTTTCATGCAAAACATTGATAATTTGGGGCGATTTTAAAGCAAAAGTATTTGATCTTGATATTCTATGTCCACGCCAATAAATTCTTTATAATCAAAGTTATATAATAATTATATCCTAATTTATTCTTGCCATCCATTCAAAACTGCCAAATGCGAAAGACGTGGTTCATAAATATTCAATTCTTATTCACATCAATACACAGTAGTCAATACACAATTGAGTGTGCGATATTAATATGCTGTGTAAGACTTTAATTTCTTCATTTCGAATTATTAGCATTCAATTGTTGCATTTAAATAGATATCATATCTATCCGTGAATGTCCGTATAAAAATATACAAATCCCGTGGCCTGTTTATCATGCATATTCATTTCTGATAATTCATCAAAGTTAATAACTATCTGATCATTAAAGACCTGGCAAACATGTAGTATAAAAATCATTCCTATCAAATGAATTTATTAATTAGGGCGTGTAATTTAACTATTTTTATTGCAATAATATAAACAAACCCCGCGATTGTTGTTCCCCGCATTTCCGACCTAAATATTGACCAGTATAGACGATTTTAAAGCAAAATAACTCATTATTCTTGTTCTATGTCAACGCTCATTTAGTACATTAAATTCTTTCAAAGTCAGATTGTTAATATGCCATTTTTCACTTCAAATCATTTTGAAATTATGAAAATGCAATATATGCACGCGGTTTGTAATTATTCAATTCTTATTCACATCAATACACAGTAGTCAATACACAATTGAGTATGCGATATTAATATGCTGTGTAAGACTTTACTTTCTTCATTTCGAGTTATTAGCATTCAAATGTTGCATTTGAATAAATATCATATCTATCCGTGAATGACCGTTTAAAACAATACAAATCCCGTGATCTGATCACCATGCATTTTCATTTCGGATAATGCATTAAAGTTAATAACATTTACATTACAGATTATCATGCATGTTCATCATGCGTAATTCATTCAAGTCAATAACTTAAGATGTAGCGTGAAATTTGTATGTCATGATAATAAAATATTCCCATCATATAAGTTTATTTATAAGGCAGTGTAGTCAAATGATTTTCATTGGAAGAATGTAAACAAACCCACGAGCGGAGTACCATACATTTTCATGCAAAATATTGATAATTTGGGGCGATTTTAAAGCAAAAGTATTTGATCTTGATATTCTATGTCCACGCCAATAAATTCTTTATAATCAAAGTTATATAATAATTATATCCTAATTTATTCTTGACATCCATTCAAAACTGCCAAATGCGAAAGACGCGGTTCATAAATATTCAATTCTTATTCACATCAATACACAGTAGTCAATACACAATTGAGTGTGCGATATGAATATGCTGTGTAAGACTTTAATTTCTTCATTTCGAATTATTAGCATTCAATTGTTGCATTTAAAAAGATATCATACCTATCCGTGAATGTCCGTATAAAAATATACAAATCCCGTGGCTTGTTTATCATGCATATTCATTTCTGATAATTCATCAAAGTTAATAACTATCTGATCATTAAAGACCTGGCAAACATGTAGTATAAAAATCATTCCTATCAAATGAATTCATTAATTAGGGCGTGTAATTAAACTATTTTTATTGCAATAATATAAACAAACCCCGCGATTGTTGTTCCCCGCATTTCCGACCTAAATATTGACCAGTATAGACGATTTTAAAGCACAATAACTCATTATTCTTGTTCTATGTCAACGCTCATTTAGTACATTAAATTCTTTCAAAGTCAGGTTGATAAATATGCCATTTTTCACTTCAAATCATTTTGAAATTATGAAATTGCGATATATGCACGCGGTTTGTAAATATTCAATTCTTATTCACATCAATACACAGTAGTCAATACCCAATTGAGTGTGCGATATTAATATGCTGTGTAAGACTTTAATTTCTTCATTTCGAATTATTACCATTCAATTGTTGCATTTAAATAGATATCATATCTATCCGTGAATGTCCGTATAAAAAGATACAAATCCCGTGGCCTGTTTATCATGTATATTCATTTCTGATAATTCATCAAAGTTAATAACTATCTGATCATTAAAGACCTGGCAAACATGTAGTGTAAAAATCATTCCTATCAAATGAATTTATTAATTAGGGCGTGTAATTAAACTATTTTCATTGCATTAATATAAACAAACCCCGCGATTGTTGTTCCCTGCATTTCCGACCTAAATATTGACCAGTATAGACGATTTTAAAGCAAAATAACTCATTATTCTTGTTCTATGTCAACGCTCATTTAGTACATTAAATTCTTTCAATGTCAGGTTGATAAATATGCCATTTTTCACTTCAAATCATTTTGAAATTATGAAAATGCGATATATGCGCATGCACGCGGTTTGTAAATATTCAATTCTTATTCACATCAATACACAGTAGTCAATACACAATTGAGTATGCGATATTAATATGCTGTGTAAGACTTTATTTTCTTCATTTCGAATTATTAGCATTCAAATGTTGCATTTGAACACATATATCTATCCGTGAATGACCGTTTAAAACAATACAAATCCCGTGATCTGATCACCATGCATGTTCATTTCGGATAATGCATTAAAGTTAATAACATTTACATTACAGAGTATCATGCATGTTCATCATGCGTAATTCATTCAAGTCAATAACTTAAGATGTAGCGTGAAATTTGTATGTCATGATAATAAAATATTCCCATCATATAAGTTCATTTATAAGGCCGTGTAGTCAAATGATTTTCATTGGAAGAATGTAAACAAATCCACGAGCGGAGTACCATACATTTTCATGCTAAACATTGATAATTTGGGGCGATTTTAAAGCAAAAGTATTTGATCTTGATATTCTTTGTCCACGCCATTAAATTCTTTATAATCAAAGTTATATAATAATTATATCCTAATTTATTCTTGACATCCATCAAAACTACCAAATGCGAAAGACGCGGTTCATAAATATTCAATTCTTATTCACATCAATACACAGTAGTCAATACACAATTGAGTGTGCGATATGAATATGCTGTGTAAGACTTTAATTTCTTCATTTCGAATTATTAGCATTCAATTGTTGCATTTAAAAAGATATCATATCTATCCGTGAATGTCCGTATAAAAATATACAAATCCCGTGGCCTGTTTATCATGCATATTCATTTCTGATAATTCATCAAAGTTAATAACTATCTGATCATTAAAGACCTGGCAAACATGTAGTATAAAAATCATTCCTATCAAATGAATTTATTAATTAGGGCGTGTAATTAAACTATTTTTATTGCAATAATATAAACAAACCCCGCGATTGTTGTTCCCCGCATTTCCGACCTAAATATTGACCAGTATAGACGATTTTAAAGCAAAATAACTCATTATTCTTGTTCTATGTCAACGCTCATTTAGTACATTAAATTCTTTCAAAGTCAGATTGATAAATATGCCATTTTTCACTTCAAATCATTTTGAAATTATGAAATTGCGATATATGCACGCGGTTTGTAAATATTCAATTCTTATTCACATCAATACACAGTAGTCAATACCCAATTGAGTGTGCGATATTAATATGCTGTGTAAGACTTTAATTTCTTCATTTCGAATTATTACCATTCAATTGTTGCATTTAAATAGATATCATATCTATCCGTGAATGTCCGTATAAAAAGATACAAATCCCGTGGCCTGTTTATCATGTATATTCATTTCTGATAATTCATCAAAGTTAATAACTATCTGATCATTAAAGACCTGGCAAACATGTAGTGTAAAAATCATTCCTATCAAATGAATTTATTAATTAGGGCGTGTAATTAAACTATTTTCATTGCAATAATATAAACAAACCCCGCGATTGTTGTTCCCCGCATTTCCGACCTAAATATTGACCAGTATAGACGATTTTAAAGCAAAATAACTCATTATTCTTGTTCTATGTCAACGCTCATTTAGTACATTAAATTCTTTCAAAGTCAGATTGTTAATATGCCATTTTTCACTTCAAATCATTTTGAAATTATGAAAATGCAATATATGCACGCGGTTTGTAAATATTCAATTCTTATTCACATCAATACACAGTAGTCAATACACAATTGAGTATGCGATATTAATATGCTGTGTAAGACTTTAATTTCTTCATTTCGAATTATTAGCATTGAAATGTTGCATTTGAATAAATATAATATCTATCCGTGAATGACCGTTTAAAACAATACAAATCCCGTGATCTGATCACCATGCATGTTCATTTCGGATAATGCATTAAAGTTAATAACATTTACATTACAGATTATCATGCATGTTCATCATGCGTAATTCATTCAAGTCAATAACTTAAGATGTAGCGTGAAATTTGTATGTCATGATAATAAAATATTCCCATCATATAAGTTCATTTATAAGGCCGTGTAGTCAAATGATTTTCATTGAAAGAATGTAAACAAACCCATGAGCGGAGTACCATACATTTCCGAGCTAAACATTGATAATTTGGGGCGATTTTAAAGCAAAAGTATTTGATCTTGATATTCTATGTCCACGCCAATAAATTCTTTATAATCAAAGTTATATAATAATTATATCCTAATTTATTCTTGCCATCCATTCAAAACTGCCAAATGCGAAAGACGTGGCTCATAAATATTCAATTCTTATTCACATCAATACACAGTAGTCAATACACAATTGAGTGTGCGATATTAATATGCTGTGTAAGACTTTAATTTCTTCATTTCGAATTATTAGCATACAATTGTTGCATTTCAATAGATATCATATCTATCCGTGAATGTCCGTATAAAAATATACAAATCCCGTGGCCTGTTTATCATGCATATTCATTTCTGATAATTCATCAAAGTTAATAACTATCTGATCATTAAAGACCTGACAAACATGTAGTATAAAATTTATTCCTATCAAATGAATTTATTAATTAGGGCGTGTAATTAAACAATTTTCATTGCAATAATATAAACAAACCCCGCGATTGTTGTTCCCCGCATTTCCGACCTAAATATTGACCAGTATAGACGATTTTAAAGCAAAATAACTCATTATTCTTGTTCTATGTCAACGCTCATTTAATACATTAAATTCTTTCAAAGTCAGATTGTTAATATGCCATTTTTCACTTCAAATCATTTTGAAATTATGAAAATGCAATATATGCACGCGGTTTGTAAATATTCAATTCTTATTCACATCAATACACAGTAGTCAATACACAATTGAGTATGCGATATTAATATGCTGTGTAAGACTTTAATTTCTTCATTTCGAATTATTAGCATTGAAATGTTGCATTTGAATAAATATAATATCTATCCGTGAATGACCGTTTAAAACAATACAAATCCCGTGATCTGATCACCATGCATGTTCATTTCGGATAATGCATTAAAGTTAATAACATTTACATTACAGATTATCATGCATGTTCATCATGCGTAATTCATTCAAGTCAATAACTTAAGATGTAGCACGAAATTTGTATATCATGATAATAAAATATTCCCATCATATAAGTTCATTTATAAGGCCGTGTAGTCAAATGATTTTCATTGAAAGAATGTAAACAAACCCATGAGCGGAGTACCATACATTTTCAAGCTAAACATTGATAATTTGGGGCGATTTTAAAGCAAAAGTATTTGATCTTGATATTCTATGTCCACGCCATTAAATTCTTTATAATCAAAGTTATATAATAATTATATCCTAATTTATTCTTGACATCCATTCAAAACTGCCAAATGCGAAAGACGCGGTTTGTAAATATTCAATTCTTATTCACATCAATACACAGTAGTCAATACACAATTGAGTGTGCGATATGAATATGCTGTGTAAGACTTTAATTTCTTCATTTCGAATTATTAGCATTCAATTGTTGCATTTAAAAAGATATCATACCTATCCGTGAATGTCCGTATAAAAATATACAAATCCCGTGGATTGTTTATCATGCATATTCATTTCTGATAATTCATCAAAGTTAATAACTATCTGATCATTAAAGACCTGGCAAACATGTAGTATAAAAATCATTCCTATCAAATGAATTCATTAATTAGGGCGTGTAATTAAACTATTTTTATTGCAATAATATAAACAAACCCCGCGATTGTTGTTCCCCGCATTTCCGACCTAAATATTGACCAGTATAGACGATTTTAAAGCACAATAACTCATTATTCTTGTTCTATGTCAACGCTCATTTAGTACATTAAATTCTTTCAAAGTCAGGTTGATAAATATGCCATTTTTCACTTCAAATCATTTTGAAATTATGAAATTGCGATATATGCACGCGGTTTGTAAATATTCAATTCTTATTCACATCAATACACAGTAGTCAATACCCAATTGAGTGTGCGATATTAATATGCTGTGTAAGACTTTAATTTCTTCATTTCGAATTATTACCATTCAATTGTTGCATTTAAATAGATATCATATCTATCCGTGAATGTCCGTATAAAAAGATACAAATCCCGTGGCCTGTTTATCATGTATATTCATTTCTGATAATTCATCAAAGTTAATAACTATCTGATCATTAAAGACCTGGCAAACATGTAGTGTAAAAATCATTCCTATCAAATGAATTTATTAATTAGGGCGTGTAATTAAACTATTTTCATTGCAATAATATAAACAAACCCCGCGATTGTTGTTCCCCGCATTTCCGACCTAAATATTGACCAGTATAGACGATTTTAAAGCAAAATAACTCATTATTCTTGTTCTATGTCAACGCTCATTTAGTACATTAAATTCTTTCAAAGTCAGATTGTTAATATGCCATTTTTCACTTCAAATCATTTTGAAATTATGAAAATGCAATATATGCACGCGGTTTGTAAATATTCAATTCTTATTCACATCAATACACAGTAGTCAATACACAATTGAGTATGCGATATTAATATGCTGTGTAAGACTTTAATTTCTTCATTTCGAATTATTAGCATTGAAATGTTGCATTTGAATAAATATAATATCTATCCGTGAATGACCGTTTAAAACAATACAAATCCCGTGATCTGATCACCATGCATGTTCATTTCGGATAATGCATTAAAGTTAATAACATTTACATTACAGATTATCATGCATGTTCATCATGCGTAATTCATTCAAGTCAATAACTTAAGATGTAGCGTGAAATTTGTATGTCATGATAATAAAATATTCCCATCATATAAGTTCATTTATAAGGCCGTGTAGTCAAATGATTTTCATTGAAAGAATGTAAACAAACCCATGAGCGGAGTACCATACATTTCCGAGCTAAACATTGATAATTTGGGGCGATTTTAAAGCAAAAGTATTTGATCTTGATATTCTATGTCCACGCCAATAAATTCTTTATAATCAAAGTTATATAATAATTATATCCTAATTTATTCTTGCCATCCATTCAAAACTGCCAAATGCGAAAGACGTGGCTCATAAATATTCAATTCTTATTCACATCAATACACAGTAGTCAATACACAATTGAGTGTGCGATATTAATATGCTGTGTAAGACTTTAATTTCTTCATTTCGAATTATTAGCATACAATTGTTGCATTTCAATAGATATCATATCTATCCGTGAATGTCCGTATAAAAATATACAAATCCCGTGGCCTGTTTATCATGCATATTCATTTCTGATAATTCATCAAAGTTAATAACTATCTGATCATTAAAGACCTGACAAACATGTAGTATAAAATTTATTCCTATCAAATGAATTTATTAATTAGGGCGTGTAATTAAACAATTTTCATTGCAATAATATAAACAAACCCCGCGATTGTTGTTCCCCGCATTTCCGACCTAAATATTGACCAGTATAGACGATTTTAAAGCAAAATAACTCATTATTCTTGTTCTATGTCAACGCTCATTTAATACATTAAATTCTTTCAAAGTCAGATTGTTAATATGCCATTTTTCACTTCAAATCATTTTGAAATTATGAAAATGCAATATATGCACGCGGTTTGTAAATATTCAATTCTTATTCACATCAATACACAGTAGTCAATACACAATTGAGTATGCGATATTAATATGCTGTGTAAGACTTTAATTTCTTCATTTCGAATTATTAGCATTGAAATGTTGCATTTGAATAAATATAATATCTATCCGTGAATGACCGTTTAAAACAATACAAATCCCGTGATCTGATCACCATGCATGTTCATTTCGGATAATGCATTAAAGTTAATAACATTTACATTACAGATTATCATGCATGTTCATCATGCGTAATTCATTCAAGTCAATAACTTAAGATGTAGCACGAAATTTGTATATCATGATAATAAAATATTCCCATCATATAAGTTCATTTATAAGGCCGTGTAGTCAAATGATTTTCATTGAAAGAATGTAAACAAACCCATGAGCGGAGTACCATACATTTTCAAGCTAAACATTGATAATTTGGGGCGATTTTAAAGCAAAAGTATTTGATCTTGATATTCTATGTCCACGCCATTAAATTCTTTATAATCAAAGTTATATAATAATTATATCCTAATTTATTCTTGACATCCATTCAAAACTGCCAAATGCGAAAGACGCGGTTTGTAAATATTCAATTCTTATTCACATCAATACACAGTAGTCAATACACAATTGAGTGTGCGATATGAATATGCTGTGTAAGACTTTAATTTCTTCATTTCGAATTATTAGCATTCAATTGTTGCATTTAAAAAGATATCATACCTATCCGTGAATGTCCGTATAAAAATATACAAATCCCGTGGCTTGTTTATCATGCATATTCATTTCTGATAATTCATCAAAGTTAATAACTATCTGATCATTAAAGACCTGGCAAACATGTAGTATAAAAATCATTCCTATCAAATGAATTCATTAATTAGGGCGTGTAATTAAACTATTTTTATTGCAATAATATAAACAAACCCCGCGATTGTTGTTCCCCGCATTTCCGACCTAAATATTGACCAGTATAGACGATTTTAAAGCACAATAACTCATTATTCTTGTTCTATGTCAACGCTCATTTAGTACATTAAATTCTTTCAAAGTCAGGTTGATAAATATGCCATTTTTCACTTCAAATCATTTTGAAATTATGAAATTGCGATATATGCACGCGGTTTGTAAATATTCAATTCTTATTCACATCAATACACAGTAGTCAATACCCAATTGAGTGTGCGATATTAATATGCTGTGTAAGACTTTAATTTCTTCATTTCGAATTATTACCATTCAATTGTTGCATTTAAATAGATATCATATCTATCCGTGAATGTCCGTATAAAAAGATACAAATCCCGTGGCCTGTTTATCATGTATATTCATTTCTGATAATTCATCAAAGTTAATAACTATCTGATCATTAAAGACCTGGCAAACATGTAGTGTAAAAATCATTCCTATCAAATGAATTTATTAATTAGGGCGTGTAATTAAACTATTTTCATTGCATTAATATAAACAAACCCCGCGATTGTTGTTCCCTGCATTTCCGACCTAAATATTGACCAGTATAGACGATTTTAAAGCAAAATAACTCATTATTCTTGTTCTATGTCAACGCTCATTTAGTACATTAAATTCTTTCAATGTCAGGTTGATAAATATGCCATTTTTCACTTCAAATCATTTTGAAATTATGAAAATGCGATATATGCACGCGGTTTGTAAATATTCAATTCTTATTCACATCAATACACAGTAGTCAATACACAATTGAGTATGCGATATTAATATGCTGTGTAAGACTTTATTTTCTTCATTTCGAATTATTAGCATTCAAATGTTGCATTTGAACACATATATCTATCCGTGAATGACCGTTTAAAACAATACAAATCCCGTGATCTGATCACCATGCATGTTCATTTCGGATAATGCATTAAAGTTAATAACATTTACATTACAGAGTATCATGCATGTTCATCATGCGTAATTCATTCAAGTCAATAACTTAAGATGTAGCGTGAAATTTGTATGTCATGATAATAAAATATTCCCATCATATAAGTTCATTTATAAGGCCGTGTAGTCAAATGATTTTCATTGGAAGAATGTAAACAAATCCACGAGCGGAGTACCATACATTTTCATGCTAAACATTGATAATTTGGGGCGATTTTAAAGCAAAAGTATTTGATCTTGATATTCTTTGTCCACGCCATTAAATTCTTTATAATCAAAGTTATATAATAATTATATCCTAATTTATTCTTGACATCCATCAAAACTACCAAATGCGAAAGACGCGGTTCATAAATATTCAATTCTTATTCACATCAATACACAGTAGTCAATACACAATTGAGTGTGCGATATGAATATGCTGTGTAAGACTTTAATTTCTTCATTTCGAATTATTAGCATTCAATTGTTGCATTTAAAAAGATATCATATCTATCCGTGAATGTCCGTATAAAAATATACAAATCCCGTGGCCTGTTTATCATGCATATTCATTTCTGATAATTCATCAAAGTTAATAACTATCTGATCATTAAAGACCTGGCAAACATGTAGTATAAAAATCATTCCTATCAAATGAATTTATTAATTAGGGCGTGTAATTAAACTATTTTTATTGCAATAATATAAACAAACCCCGCGATTGTTGTTCCCCGCATTTCCGACCTAAATATTGACCAGTATAGACGATTTTAAAGCAAAATAACTCATTATTCTTGTTCTATGTCAACGCTCATTTAGTACATTAAATTCTTTCAAAGTCAGGTTGATAAATATGCCATTTTTCACTTCAAATCATTTTGAAATAAAATTATTATGAAAATGCGATATATGCACGCGGTTTGTAAATATTCAATTCTTATTCACATCAATACACAATTGAGTATGAGATATTAATATGCTGTGTAAGACTTTATTTTCTTCATTTCGAATTATTAGCATTCAAATGTTGCATATGAATAACTATAATATCTATCTGTGAATGACCGTTTAAAATAATACAAATCCCGTGATCTGATCACCATGCATGTTCATTTCGGATAATGCATTAAAGTTAATAACATTTACAACACAGATTATCATGCATGTTCATCATGCGAAATGCATTCAAGTCAATAACTTAAGATGTAGCGTGAAATTTGTTTGTCATGATAATAAAATATTCCCATCAGATAAGTTCATTTATAAGGCCGTGTAGTCAAATGATTTTCATTGAAAGAATGTAAACAAACCCACGAGCGGAGTACCATACATTTTCAAGCTAAACATTGATAATTTGGGGCGATTTTAAAGCAAAAGTATTTGATCTTGATATTCTATGTCCACGCCATTAAATTCTTTATAATCAAAGTTATATAATAATTATATCCTAATTTATTCTTGACATCCATTCAAAACTGCCAAATGCGAAAGACGCGGTTCATAAATATTCAATTCTTATTCACATCAATACACAGTACTAGTCAATACACATTTGAGTATGCGATATTAATATGCTGTGTAAGACTTTAATTTCTTCATTTCGAATTATTAGCATTCAAATGTTGCATTTGAATAAATATCATATCTATCCATGAAGGACCGTTTAAAACAATACAAATCCCGTTATCTGATCATCATGCATGTTCGTTTCGGATAATGCATTAAAGTTAATAACATTTACATTACAGATTATCATGCATGTTCATCATGCGTAATTCATTCAAGTCAATAACTTAAGATGTATGTCATGATAATAAAATATTCCCATCATATAAGTTCATTTATAAGGCCGTGTAGTCAAATGATTTTATTGAAAGAATGTAAACAAACCCACGAGCGGAGTACCATACATTTTCATGCTAAACATTGATAATTTGGGGCGATTTTAAAGCAAAAGTATTTGATCTTGATATTCTATGTCCACGCTATTAAATTCTTTATAATCAAAAATATATAATAATTATATCCTATTTTACTCTTGAAATCCATTCAAAACTGCCAAATGCGAAAGACGCGGTTCATAAATATTCAATTCTTATTCACATCAATACACAGTAGTCAATACACAATTGAGTGTGCGATATTAATATGCTGTGTAAGACTTTAATTTCTTCATTTCGAATTATTAGCATTCAATTGTTGCATTTAAAAAGATATCATACCTATCCGTGAAAGTCCGTATAAAAATATACAAATCCCGTTGCCTGTTTATCATGCATATTCATTCGCATTCAAATATTGCTTTTAGATTGATATCAAATTTATCCAGGAATGTCCGGTTAAAAATAAACATATACCATGACCTTTTCGCCGTGCATGTTGATTTGTGGTAATTCATTAACATAATCTTATCGGTCATTAAAGAATTGACAAGGATGTTGTATAAAGTCAATTCCTTGCAAATAAATTTATTAATTATTGTGCGTAGTCAATGAGTTTTTATTGAAAAGATATAAACAAACCCCCTGCGAGTGTTGTTCCTTGCATTTCCGACCTAAATATTGACCATTTTGGACGATTGTAAAGCAAAATAAGTCATTATTGATATCATATGTCAACGCTCATTTGGCACATTCAATTTTTTCAAAGTCAAATTGATTAATCTTGTATTTTATCACTTTAAATCATTTTCAAAATACTAAATGCGATCTATATTCTATACACGCGGTTTATAAATATTCATTTCTTATTCACAGGAAAAAACAAAATTCAAACACATAGAGTTCACGATATTACATTGTTCTGAAAGACGTTTATTACATTAATTTAATTTAAACTAAACAAAAACCATTGGTTATAGATACGTCATACTATTTGAATTGAAAATATTATAAACAAACCGCGTGATCGTTGTACCATGCATTTCCGACCTAAATATTGACCATTTGGACGATTGTAAAGCAAATAACGTATAACTGATATTCTATGTCAACGCTCTTTTATTTCATTATGTCGTTTCAAATCAAATTGGAAAATAATCATTATGACATCAAATTTTGCTTTTGAATAGAGAAAATAAATTATCCCTTAACTTAGATAATAATTCCGCTTCATAAATTCATATTGTTCTTCTATATTTACAGTGTAGCCATATAAACAACAAAAACAACTTTTATTCAACATTAATTAAGTAATATAACATTACTTCTAGTCTACAAAAAGCATGTGCAGTGATAAACAATGAATCAATTTACAGTATTGAAATATGGAATCTAATTGTAAATTTAAGCAGAAGCTATATTATTACGATAAAGTTAATAAAATAATAAATTATTTATCAAGTTCTTTTCTACGGTTATTTGCAAAATACAGATATTTTGATAGGTTTATAATAGTTATTTTGTTTTTAGACAAAAGATCATCAAAATTCTGTAAAGTCGGCCAAGTAAAATAATATGATTTTAGATATTTTTTACGTAAATCTGAATATATAGGGCATGTTAGCTAAAAGTGATACTCGTTTTCCAAAGTTTTAGATGTACAAAATTTATATATTCTTTCTGATCTAGCAACGTTATAGTATCTTCCCCGTTCTATTTTAAGGTTATGTGAGGATAAACGAAATCTACTCAGTGCTATACTAAATCGTTTTTCTAAACTATGATAATCAAGCAGGTCACCATTTCGTTCGATACATAGTGTTGGACGAAGTGTCATTTCAAAAATTACAATGATTTTTCAAGGTATATAATTATATATGTATAGTTTATTTTGAAATCAGTAGGCACTGAGGCTCATATGAACATACATTAGATACATGAAATTACAAATGACGCGACAACGAAAATGTTTACATGAAAACTAATGATTTAAGCAGATTAATGGCTTGAACTAACAAATCGGATATAAAGTTGTTTTAAGAAATGTAATGTCAATGGATGAGAATAAGCTAAGTTTAGAAAAAAGTGCATTTTGCGACGGTCTTATCATTAGGAGTGTTATTGAGATGAACATTCAGAACAGTGGCGCAGAAGGTGTATAATGCTTTTTAAATCTTTTTATACACAATAATCAAGTGATTCTGAAGAAATGAAACAACAGAAAAATGGTTAAGGGCACAATTTACCGACAGCAATCATTTATGAGAACATTCTTAAATAAAGCATGAGAATAATTTCAAATGAATGCAAAAATTAATGGTTAAAATGCGTTATTACTGTAAATGTATTTACGTAATGAGTACATAGTATTTATATTAAACCCGTTTCATTGATAAAAATGTATATTTTGTAAGTGCAATTTTAATAAATGCAATCCATTATATGGTACATATAGCATAATGTATGCGCTGCGCGCTTGTCTTGATTGAAGATTGATGTACGGCCAATTATTCTCTTCATATATAATCACATCATGTATAAGCACATCATTTCAACATATTAACTACTATTTTTAAACAGTTGATTAATATGTTAATAATTTATTTTCAAAATTAGTGATAGTTCAGTTTAATTTTGTCTTGAGGCGTAAATACCGGAAATACTACCCAGTATCCGATGCTTATGATTTCTGCAAGGTAGTTATAACATGCTTTCTGAAAACACCTATATAAGTGTTATGTGTCATGGTACAGTGTATATGGTTAATATAGGGGGATGCTGGGTGCACCCCCCCCCCCTAATCCTCTGTTCAAGACCATGCTAGAATTACCTTTACATATAATGTATTCTTGCTCCACTGGCATGAGCTTCTTTGTTTACTAAAACTTGTATTAATTGCAGGACTTAGGTCAGTCAGTAATTGAATACTGTTTAAAGTTTAATGAGCAGTAAGGAACAGAAAAATACACTTTTAACAACATTAAAGAAAAACACCAATCTGACCAATACAATTTGACAGTTTCCAGTTTTGTCCACATAGACAGAATTAAAACGTGTAACTTTAGTGCATGATCATAGCATATGATAACACTTGTAGCAGCATTTTAAGCGAACGAAATGGGGGTCGCGGTGCTCGTTTTTCTGCCCTTGAATTTGAATTTTTGACTTATTCTAGGTAAATTGAAATGAGAACTTGTTTGTACACAATATGTTGTACATGTACGTATGTATTTCGAATTGCGGTACAAAACATTGCAGTGGCTTTTTTAAAGGTTGTTATCAGCAGTAGTAAAATGTTGATATTGGCTCCCGTTATTTTCATTAATTCCTCAGCATCTACGAATATTGAGTGAATATTAGAAGAAGAAAAATCCAGTCATGCAAAAATAATTGCCAATGCACTTTTTTAATAATAACTCAGTTTTGTATCATTTTTGCCTGATACACTTCATGTATAAAATTTCTCTTTTCATTTTCAATACAGATTAAAAGAATATATACATTGTATTTGTAATATCATCTCATGCATATACCAGCTTAGCAAGACCCTTAATAATCACATAATTAATTATAATTATATATGTTTTTCCTATATTTGGAGGGTAAATAAATGTATGATAATGTATGTATACTTATTTGTGTACATCTATACATGACTGTACACTATATGACTTGGTACATTGTAAGCTTGTTTCTTTTGGTTAAATTGTGTTTGAGTTCATTGATTTTTTTATGTTTATGTTCATCAGAATCTGCCAGTATCTCCTTTTCAGGTATATCATGTCGCATTTAAGCATGTCGTTTAGATACTTCTTATAAAGTTAGGAAGACTGTTGTATGTTGCTCTTCTGTTCAGGTGTTATTCAAACCCAGTACATTTGTAAAGAACAAATAATATATTTAAAGGGTATTCCCATAATTCGGAAGTGTATAATTTCGGTAATATTCGTCGGACAATCTGAAAAAAGCGTGGAACCGTTATCTATCTTTCATTTGAACTATTTATACTTTCAACACAGATTATGTAGAGGGATTCTGTAATAATCATCGTCTATTTCACAACAAATGTGTTATATTTGTTAATTTCCTCACTTTTGAATAAATCTAACTCATTTACATAATTGCAATTTATCTATAATTTCAAGGTCAGATAGCTTAATTGGATAGAGCAGACCAGGCCAGTAATTGGCTATGGGGAGGTTTGGGTTCGAATCCCGATCTGACTTTCATGGGTAACCGTTTACATTGAATTTAGTTTTACAGTTTGTTTTGGGCTGACAGGGAGCAGTGTTGGTCAAATTTGAGCAAATTCTAACTATACTTGTACAACTGACTGAGACTAATTAAAATCCAATTTTCTTGTTTTGACAAGGAGATAATTAAACCCCTGTCCTAGGCAGTGCGATCTGCCTCCGTGATTGAGTGGTCAAATATATGTAACCTCTCACTGATAGAGGCCGGGTCGTGGTACGAACCCTTCGAGCGACCCTGCATGTGCGTCTCTTTATATCAGAAAGTAGGCAGGTATAGGTACTTACATGGCACACGTGTTGGCACCAGAGACGTATACGTATAATACAATTATACATCTCTGTTGTAAAAACACACACAATATTTTCATAATATGTACATAAATATTTAGAGTCTATAACAGAAAAGGTATATCCATGCAACAGCGATATTAAAGCATATATAGTGATGTTGAACAATTATATAATTGTAACTGCATCAACTATCAACCGAATCACAATTATACGTTCGTGGTCGCCGACAGAAAGAATCCAACTAAGAGTAAACAGCGTTAATTTGGTGAAAATCAGTCAAATATTTCCAAAATAAATTTCGCCAAAATACCCCCAAAATTGAAAGATGTAAATCCGGCCGTCACCTTGAAGTTTGTACCGGCGATTTTTGGTCGATTTTTCACAGTCAAACACAATTACAGCAATAAATTCCACATACTTTAGTCAAAGGCAATGAGCCTTTCTTCAAAATATGAAGCACTCCAGCCACAGTCAGCTAAACGATAAACGTAGGAAAATAAAAAAATATATGTTTTGGGAGCTTCCAGTACTTTGAATATATTTATCTCCCTTATAAAGATCGAGGTCAACAATAAACTGGTTCCCGTAAACTTGTCTGTTCGGTGCACTGCACCATAGAGCGGGAACCAGATTAGGCCCAACATGCCCCAGACTGCGTGGTGAACCTATACAGAAGTGTTCTCCTGTATCTGAACTACTACTTCGTAAGTGTTGATTCTTGTAGACTGATATAAAACGTGATCCACTTAACGATGATATTTTTTTCATCAACTGTTTTTATGTCTGTGGCTGTTAGTGCTAGTTATGCTAATGTCATGTATTTTCGCGAATTCGCGATATTTGTGTCCTTGTATTTGGCTTCGATCAAGGTTATTCTAATGTATAATTTCAAACTACCAGTATCGAAAGGGATATACAGCATTTAATGATCAAACAAATGAATTTACGTTTGTCCTTGGTGCCCAAGGGCTTACAAGTTGTACATGTTGACTAGTGGGGGATGGGTGTATACATTTCAGTTGGCATAGGATTACGGTCAAGGACTTATATACATACATGGATTGGCAACTTCCGTATTAACAGTTTAAAGTAATCAAATCCCGCGATAATAAGACGTGAATCAATGGGAATACATGCTATTGTTTACAAAAGCGAAAATACGAAAATATCCGTTTTAATCCGAATTCACTAACTGCGAAAATATCCATGGTATTCCAAATGTTTAATCTCGAAGACGAAAGGATTATAATAGATGTCCGCCATCTTGGAATTTAAAATGTTCAACTGATGCTGTTTTCAATGCTTATACTTAGACTTTGTGGATTATAAATCATCGTTTGAGATTTCTTTTGTTCTAAGTGCCAATTTACACTTTTCGAGAAAAAACGATTTAAAGATTCATCTTTGAATAACTTTTTTCTGTTACACCCGATATTGAAAATTTAAAAACTAAGATTTTATTTTACATCTCGGAGTATCGGAAACAAAGGATTTCGAACGTTTTATTCCTACCAATTACCCCCAAAATGAAAAAAACTTCTGGAGGTAGAACATTTTTTCCCAAAATTTATTGAAACTATAATGTTTAATGCGATATAGAACATTACAATTGTAAAATAATGATCAATGTTGTGGAGTAGAGCAGTACATATCTTAATATGAAGTACATATGCACAGTGTTTAGGTTTGGCATACTATGATGTCTTGAGTTTTCCAAGCAGCAATGATAGGGATGAGGGGCTTTCAAATCCAAATGTTGTGTAATGAAATAAATCTTCTCGAAAGCAAATTATTTTCCTATAGAATACATTGTGATTTTATTTAAACAATACTAGAACTTTTAGTATATCAAGCTTCCCACACAATATTCAAGGTTCCTTGCGTAGACAGACACACATAAACTTAGATATAAAACATGACAACTTTTAAAACTATGTGTAAACCTTATTTAATGCAAACTGCAAACATGTAACACTTAACTATAGAACAAGTAACTATTATCAACTTAAAAACTTATATTGATTCATTCGAACTAATACTTTCTGAATCATCATCATCGTTGTTTATGCTTGTAGACTCCTGCAGACTTTCACCGATTCATCGACAATACTGTATATTTATTGTATCTAGTTTTAAAATGTAAACAGTATATTCACAGTATTGTTTTCATGGAGCTTGTCATTGTTATTCTCATCAGCTGTTTGGTGTATAATATAGACCTCAAAGAGAATATTTTCACCGAACAGAACAAAATTAAAACAGATCAGAACATACCGTTGTCTAAATTGTCAGTATTTATCACATTTTCAGTTTGCTTGTAAGTGTTTGTATTGTTTATAACCTGAGCATTCACTCATATTCTCATTTGATTGTTCTTGTTGCACATTCCCATTATACAAATTACAAATACAAACAACAGAATCTCAACACACTGTTAACATGGCACCAATTTTTCTATCACATGGTGTCTCTTCACCGTCTTGATTCGTCTATTTGGACTTAGAACATTTGGACTTTTTTAACTTTACTCCGGTTATAAATACTTAGAACAGTATGTTTGAAACACAATGCATACCACGTGACTTGTTTGAGCGATTTGATTAGTCAGTTGAGTTACAACAGTCTCTCTTCAAAGAGGCAGTTTTTTAAAGGAGATAGAACAGAATGATTCTATCGTATCTCAATAATAGGACTAAAAAGAACCAAATCACTTGGCATGGAGATAGAACATGTCATCACAAGTCCATTGGTGTATATATCTCATTTTCGAAAAAAATGGACATAGAACAAAACAGTTCTCAAGCGACAAAATGTATCTCAATATCTTTAAGGATTTTGTTGCATCCTTTACCAATTTCCCGTGCCCAATTGTTTTTTTAGTATAACAAAATTCATAAACACCCAATTACAGCTGTCGGACATTGCCTAGTATAAAGCAATGCATTGTGGGATCGTCGAACGATATCGTTTGAGCTTTTTTTAGCAGTTGCGAATCCATGTATGTATATAAGTCCTTGTTACGGTGAAGCTAAATTTAGAATGGAAATTGAACAAAGAGAAAGAATTATGCCGTGAACCAAATACTGTAAATTATGTGTACACATCTCCTTTACAAATGGGGTCTATGGACAAACTACAATGGTAACAATGTTAAATTTGGTACTGATGGATTTGGAAAATTGTTGGCAGAAAAAGTTGAAAATTTAAACTTTCAACAAAAAATATGACTTACCTTCAAAGTAGTTGGCACTGCCATTTTTCCAGACCCTGTGGTATCAATCATTATCAAAACAATATACCACGTGATTACAGGTCAAGTAATTTAAAAATACATACTAGACCTCGAAATAACATTTTAACTCTTTTAATAATGTTTCTGCTGATGACAGATATGTTGACAATCATGGTAAGTTATATATGAGTGTATATGACACATGTAACAGTGCTCTTTACCTGTCTGTTGATATTTAATACTTTTTATTCAAATGTTCATTTTTGGGGTGCTGCGTTTTTGTCTGTTCTTTTGTATTCATTTAGTAAACTATAATCCTATTGGTCCTTATCGGCGACACACCCTTGTGATTACGCTTATCGTACATCTATTTCCATTAGGTATCAATATTATTTACGTCACAATGTTCCATTATAAAAGTCAATGTTTCTATGAAATTTGTTAACTAGGTTGCTAACCACTTAGGTCAGTACCAGCAAAGCCAAGGCTTCGACTACTTATATAGGGCTTTAGTTCCCATCTTGTGAAATCATTCACAATTAACAGTAATTTGTATATCTGTATGTTTATCTTTGTACTATATAATTGCATTATAGGGTAATTTAGGTGCCATGACCAGTTCTGAGTGTGTACATGTATTTAAAGTTTAGTTAGTATAAATTCCATGAGTATTAATATTAAAGTTAATGTGTCTTATAAATTGATAGATGATATATAGCCATTGATCAAAATCAAGGATTGATATAATATAGTTAATATCAATAAAAAGATAAATAAGAAGAGAATTTAAGGAACTTGTGCTTCGTATGAAATTACGATAAGGGTAAATCAAATATTTGTGTGTATTGAATTAAGCTCTGACACATACAGATAGTATAATTTAACATGTTGTATAAAACATAAAATGTTAATCCACATGTTAGGAGTACTGATAGAGTTGATCAGTGGTATTGTACTAAATCAATCCCCGAGTGTTACATATTTCTTATGGGATGGATGAACCCTTAGTTAGTAGAGGAAAAGTGTATAATGATGAGAGTAAAGCCAGTTTACACAGTCCTTTTATTGAAAGACAACCATTGAGCTAATAATTGACTCTACAATGTATAGGGATTTAATGGAGCTTAGTCCTCCGACTCTCATTCATGATACTTTTATGGCCTTACCTCAGAGTAGCCATTTGTTTATAATAAAGGAGAACCTTTTAGTAATGTTAATATGCAAGATGACGGACATAATGTGAGTTCAATGAACGAAACAAAGCCAAAAATCTGTTCTAATTTGGGCGAAACCATTTCATTCAACTTAACTGTTTGATAACCTGATTGCAAATCATTCTGTAAAGGAAAGCACTATAGTAAGAGAGTAAGTTCTAGGAATCCATTTCATTCTAGTGACGAATCGTATGGTTTGCCTCAGGTAAATAATATACAGCATTCGAGTCTAGGAACGCCTAAATCACAGTATTGTGGCATGGTTTCCAATGATTATCTTGCAACTCCTGTTACTTTTGATTCAGGTTATGCCTGATAAATTTGATGGAACCAATAGCAAGTGGTCGGATTATATTATTTATCTTTGAGGAAGCTGAGATATGGCACTAGTGGGATGATAGAAAAAGAGCATGTTAATTTCAGAGTTAAAGTTCAGAGTCTTTTGTCGTCCATCATCCTATTCCAAATGAACAAATTATTATGAAATCAAATGTATATTGTCACAGCGATTTAATCCCTTGAAAGGGAATCAGCATAATTAATTATCAATGTGAATTCGGTAATAGAAAAAAGACATCAAGGGGAAACTGTCTCAGAATTTGGGTGTTCTGTATGCAGGTTAGGTCAAAAGGCGTTTCCTACCATGCCTAGCAATGCTTTAGAAACATGCTTAATAGATCTGTATATCCATGGTTTAGTATTTTGAATTTCAAATTTTTAGCATACATGTATAATTTACCGATCACCCTACTTTAGATAGAGTGGTTAGTGCAGCCTTGAGTGAAGTGCTTTACAAGGCTCTTTACACAAAGTAACAAAACCTGATTATGATGATTCAAGGGAAATAACTCCCATAAATATCGTAATCTCTTCGTTGAGGTCAGCAATTTCTAAAACAGATTTTGATCTAGATGAGTTACAACAAATGTTACAAATATCATCATTGTTAGATACTTATTTAGAGCAAAAAATATACTGAGAAAAGGCGGATCTTCAATTAAGGGTAGAATCTAATCAGAAACAATACTTACAACAAAAGTCATAGAAATAGCCAATCTAGGTTGAATACCAGTAGCAATGAGACTAATTATTATCAAGCAGCTCAATCTAACAACTTTAATCCAAATGCAAAACAACATTACATTACAGTAAGCGAAAAGGCCATGTTGAAACTAGATGTTACAAAAAAAACATGAGTTCTTGACAAATAATTAGGCATTAACTAAATGGGACTAAGATTGGGGCCGGATCTTCAGTCAATGATTTAGAATCCCTTAAGGACATATTTAGGCCTAAACAAATTGAGGTAAATTCAAATTCTAGCCATAGTCTGACAATCAGTGAAGACAGTAATGAGTCACTATCTTCAAATAAGGTAGAAAATAGGTTAAGTTCAGTTCATTCATGTGAGGGATACCAATATAATAGTGTGTGTATACCAGAAATTGTAATTACACAGCCACCAAAAGAGGTTGAGGTTTACCCCCCAAAGGTCGTGTACTATTAATGAGTCTGAATGTAAAAGACAACTGGAAATAAGTCAGGTGTCTGAATGTTTAAAATAACAACAAGCAGTTTAGTTTATAATGCTATTCAAAATGACTTTATTAATTGTGAGATCCAAGTTGCAATTCACAAAATTTTATTATTAATAAAGGACACAGAAAGTCATGTAATGTTCCTATGTAGTACATTTATGTCCAAAACTCAAATAGTCATGACAATGTACTATTAGCTTCATGTTATTATATCAAAACAAGTATGGACTATGTTAAAAGGGAAATGTTGATTGATACTGGCAGTCCTGTATCAATTTTTGTCGAGTCGTCACAATGGCGGTTGCGTGTCTGTACGTTAGTTAGTTAGTTAGTCAGTTAGTGAGTTAGTGAGTGAGTGAGTGAGTTAGTTAGTGCAGTGTGCAAAATCCAGGTCTCTAGCTCAAAGGTCAAGGTCACACTTAGAGGTCAAACGTCAAAAATGAGCATTATAGACCTTGTCCGGGCTGTATCTCCCTTATTCATTGAAACTTTTTATGATAACTTGGCATTATTGTTAAACACAATAAGACGGTGTGCAGTGTGCAAAATCCAGGTCTCTAGCTCAAAGGTCAAGGTCACACTTAGAGGTCAAACATAAAAAACGAGCATTATAGACCTTGTCCGGGCTGTATCTCCCTTTTGCATAGAAACTTTTTAAAATAACTTGGCATAATTGTTAAACACCATGAGACGGTGTGCAGTGCACAAGATCCAGGTCTCTAGCTCAAAGGTCAAGGTCACACTTAGAGGTCAAACATCAAAAATGAGCATTATACACCTTGTCCGGGCTGTATCTCCCTTATGCATTGAAACTTTTTAAGATAACTTGGCATAATTGTAAAACACCATGAGACGGTGTGCAGTGCGTAAGAACAAGGTCTCTAGCTCAAAGGTCAAGGTCACACTTAGAGGTCAAGCATAAAAAATAATCATTATACACCTTGTCAGGGCTGTGTCTCCCTTATGCATTGAATTAAAAATGACTTGCCATAATACAATGGGACCATGTGTCTTGGGCAACACCCAGATTTTATAGGTCATAGGTCAAGATTACACATTCGGTCAAATATATTTTCCTTGTCTGGGCTGTAACTTCTGTTTGCATTCAAAGATTTTTAAATAAATTGGTATAAAAGTTTACTTCAATGAAATGATGTGTCATGAATATCACCCATATTTGTAGTTCAAAGGTCAAGATCACAAGCTGGCTAAACAGGGGCTCGACATGTTGCCCTTGGGCTTCTAGTATTTACATCATGCTATATAACAGACTTAAAGATAAGCTGAAGTTAGAGACATTTTGTACTAAATTGTATTTATTGCAAATGGGAAAAAAATAATATAAAAAGGACAGTGTGTCCTTAGAATTTTACATTGAGCATATTTTGTTCAGTTGTGAATTTATTGTTGCTGAGTTTGAAGAAAATACAGGAATTTTAGGCATGGATTTCATTGAGCAGTACCAAGTTAGTTTACAAATACCTAAACGTATATGTTTAAAACAAAACTAGTTATCCTATATATCAAATGTTCACAGTGGAAAACAATTAGAACAGAATTGTGATAATTAACCAGACATTGCCATGTACCAGTCCTGTGACACTTGAAACCTATATTTCACCAGATTTAAATGATTTTGAAACCAATAAAGATGTGTATGGAGCTATCGACTAACAACAGATATATGTTTTCTAATTTATTTTACCAACGCTTCGGCTACAATTAGCCTTCATCAGGGTATGATATAGAAATAAATGGTCCACAATATCTTTAAATGATGTTCAAAAGTCTCAAGTCAGTGATCTATTACAATGTAACCTCATTTTTTGATGTTTTCATGGAACCAGATGGGAAATTAGGCCAAACAAATTCGATAGGCATCTGCAATTTGTTTGGTAAGAAAAAAGATGGTAGTCTGAGATTCTGTGTTGATTTAAGAGCTTTAAATTCTGTAACTGTGTTAGATGCTTACCCTTGACGAGACATTAGATAATTTAGCAGGCAGTCAGTTTTATTCATTATTAGATGTGGCTACTGGTTTGTTGGCAAGTTAAATTTGATACTCCAAAACCCAGTTTTAGAGTTCCTGGCAGAGGACATTATATAATCGGGCTGTTGTATATCCTAGCCAATTTATAATAATGTTTAAAACTATGCCATTTGGGTTAAAAAATGCTCTCAGGATGTTTTCAACGACTAATGGAAGCCTGTTTTGAGTGGTGTAGGGTTTGATAGGTGCTTATAGTATACTTTGATGATATATTAATTTTGTGTTCTAGGCAAAACATTTGAGGAAGCTCTCAGAAATCTAGAATTAGTATTAATTATCAAGGTTTGAGGAAGCTAATCTTATTTTTACTTAAACCACAAAAAATGCAGGTTTTTTCAAACTAAAGTAGTGTTTTTAGGACATGAAATCACAATATATTGATTCTAAAACATAGTGTATACCTGAATAAACACTCAATCGTTAAACTAAACATTGTGTTGTGTCCCCCCCCCCCCCCCCCCGTAGTCTTTAGTTTATCAAGTATTGTGTGAAGTATGTTACACCTAATTTGAGTTATCACCAAATCCACTATATGATCATGATGACTCTACAACAACAATTATTATACACATGCTACACATAATGAGAAATGAATCTGTACATAGTCATACCTCACAGTGAACCAACTGTGACATTGGTCATACACATGATCAGGACTAGCACAATTATTAGATGCTCTGTTATTCGGATGACACTGCATGGTAAACGGGGTACTGATTATACCTACAATACAGGCGATAATAATTTGGTCAATTTAAGGCTCAATTCATGCTATCAGAACTTTTTCTACCTCTCTGAATGGAAGCTCGTGTTTATACAGGTGGCACTGAGTAACAGTGTAGCTAAATTTTCAACACAGAACCAGGGAAGTGGCATAAAAACAAGCACTTAGCTGCATTCAAAAATGCAGACGGCTGACCAGTTAAACAGGTCCAGTTTTTTAGAGAAAAGCAATATATTTTTTTTTATTGAACCATAATAGAAAAAAGAAGACATAACTCAAAGTTGCAACTCATATTGTAATTGTATATATTACTTCATCAGACAACTTTTAGCTGAGTATAGGTATATGTATACAGTTAAGATCAAAGTTGTCGTTATATTGAATCATAAACATTTTGTGTATTTTCTTATGTAACCATGCAGTTTGTTTTTATCTTCTTTTTAGTGTAACCATGTAGCTATTCATCATTTTAATTTACTTTAAATGGCTCTTTGTAATTGGTACTCTTCAACATGATATTCAGTCGATCGGCTTTAATGTCCATGACAGTTTTGTCTTTTTGAAGTATTTTTAACAATTATGTTGAATAATAGTGCATTTGTTGATGGTCATGACTGTGAGTGGTTGTGTTGGAGTGTTTAGTCCCTGATGATAGACTGGAGGCCACCATCCTGTTTGATTGTTGTAATTTTGTGTAATAGATCTACTACTGTATGTACTATCCATATTATAATCATCAGGACATTACATTGTGTTAGTGTCATGGTGCACCAGTATAGTACCTGATCATATTCAAATAACGCTTTTATACCCTGTGACCACACAGTAGATATTAGCCTGCATGGGTATGAATTGGCACCCCGTGTGTGACGGGTATAAATTGGCACTTCGTGTTTGATGAGTTATAGTACTACACTGTATGCTGAGGACATCGTTTTATGACGGACTCATGAGTATCATCAGTATCATCTTTAAGAATCATCATTAATTTTGTTTTCAGAAGAATCATCAATCATTGCTGAATCATGGGTGACATTGACTTTTTATGGTAATGACTTACATTGTGTGGCTGCCACTCACTGTTCTACGTTGCTCAATTTACCTAGATTTGTGAGTATGACATTGATTGTGTAAAAAATCTGGAAATTGTTGTTGAATATTTTTTCCTTTCAGTTTAATTTTCTCATTGGTATGTAAGCATTTTATTTTTTCTTGTGTGGAGAGATATTTCTTCCGTTTGTGAATATTCCCATACAACAGTTTTACTTGTTGGGATAATTGTTAGTGTGCTGGAGACATCACATTATTGCACATCGTATAGTATGATTATTAATTGGTGAAGCATATACCCTCTTGCGTCTGCCTGAGACTTATCATACGTACCCCTGCAAACGAAGTTTGAGAGGGGGTATATTGGAGTCACTCTGTCGGTGGGTCATTGGTCGGTTGGTCCATCCGCATAGAAGTTTGTGGAGCGAACTACTTAGACATTTATTTTAAGCAATTGAAATGAAACTTGAAATGTGTTATCACCATCAAGTGTTTTCATGCCCAGCGGTTCACTCATTGCCAAGGTATGTCCACTTGAACTTAGCCGTATAGTTATGAGTGTTGCATTCTTAGTGTCAAAGTGGTGGTGGGGGTATTAGTCACCTCTGTAGTTTTCGATAACATTCCAGTAATTCCTAAGTCACCAATTTTCCCCAGTATCCTTTTTATGCCCCCCTTCGAAGAAGAGGGGGTATATTGTTTTGCTAGCCTGTCGGTCTGTCTGTCTGTCTGTCTGTCTGTCGGTAGACCAGTTAGTTTCCGATCGATAACTCGTCAACGGATTGACCGATGGGCCTGATACGTCACAGGTACATTCGCTGTGGACAGTAGATGACCCCTATTGAAACTGGGGTCACTAGGTCAAAGGTCAAGGTCACTGAGACATTGAGTGTGAAAACCGTTTCCGATCGATAACTCGTCAACGGATTGACCGATGGGCCTGATACTTGACTGGTGCATTGGCCTTGGACAGTAGATGACCCCTATTGAAACTGGAGTCACTAGGTCAAAGGTCAAGGTCACTGTGACATTGAGTGTCAAAACCGTTTCCGATCGATAACTCGTCAACGGATTGACTGATGGGCCTAATACTTGGCTGGTGCATTCGCCTTGGACAGTAGATGACCCCTATTGAAACTGGGGTCACTAGGTCAAAGGTCAAGGTCACTGTGACTTTGAGTGTGAAAATTGTTTCCGATCGATAACTCGTCAACGGATTGACTGATGGGCCAAATACTTGGCTGGTGCATTGGCCTTGGACAGTAGATGACCCCTATTGAAACTGGGGTCACTAGGTCAAAGGTCAAGGTCACTGTGACATTGAGTGTGAAAATCGTTTCCGATTGTTAACTCGTCAATGGATTGACCGATGGGCCTGATACTTTGCAGGTGCATTGGCCATGGACACTAGGTGACCCCTATTGAAACTGGGGTCACTAGGTCCAAGGTCAAGTTCACTGTGCCATGGAGTGTGAAAATCGTTTCCGACCGATATCTCGTCAACAGATTGATTGATGGGCCTGATACTTTGCAGGTGCATTGGCCTTGGACAGTAGATGACCCCTTTTGAAATTGGGGTCACTAGGTCACAGATCAAGGTCACTGTGTCATGGAGTTTGAAAATTGTTTGAGCGATAACTCTGTGTCAAGGCCCTTTTTGGGGGGGCATATGTCTCCCACCGCGGAGCTCTTGTTCTACTAGTGATCGATCATAGCAGGAGTTATTTAACATAAAAGTTATATTTAAAATTTGTATTTGAAATTTATTTGTATGAATTAAGTTAGTTTTAGAGACATCCATCTGGGCTTGGTATTTTGAAACATTCATTCATTCTGATAATTTCATTAATACTTTTATGGCCATTATCTACGGCTCTGTTTTAAGAGAACTATCACTGTAAAATTTACTGAATTTATGTCTTTTTGTTTAAAAATAATCAAGACAACTACACATGTATTTGTAAAGAACTGTATATGTACATGTTAAAGTGCTGGCTGTCCATAATTATGTACATTGTATTATTTATTATGTTTTTTCAGTACCTGGAGTTCACTGTTAATACAGCCAATTCTAAAATGAAAGAGTTTGGAAAGGAACAGGTTTTTCTTTCACCATGTTTCTCATCATTGCTGTCGTTTAATATAAAATGTGCTGCTGATTATACCCCCAGATATGAAATATATGGGGGCTATATTGGATTCAGGCTTGACGGTCGGTCAGTCCGTCTGTAGACACAATTTGTCCGGAGAATTTCTCAGCAACTACTCAAAGGATCTCAATGAAACTTCACAGAAGTGATCAGTAGTAAGCCTAGTTGTGCATGCTTAAAACAATTTTCGTTTGGATTATTTTTCACTGAGTTATAGCCCTTTGTTGTTTTTATACAGTATATACAATATAGGCAAATTTTGTCCAGACAATTTCTCAGCAACTACTCACAAGATTTCAATGAAACTTCACAGAAGTTATAAGTAGTTTGCAATGTTGTGCATGTCCACAATAGGTTTTGTACAAAAAAATTTAATGAGTTTTGGCCCTTTGTTATTTTTTATATAATGAATATTTAGAAACTGGTCAGGATATTTCTAAGCAACAATTTGCAGGTATTAATAAAATGAAAATGCATTAGATTTCCCTCTGTAAAATGTAACAATAACTGTGTCAAGGCCTCATCTGGGGGTATTCATCACATTAAGTGATAGTTCTATTTTTTTAATATAATACTGTATCAATGTCAGTCATATCTGTTATGTAACAATTATTATTATCTGGGTTGCATTTCTTTGAATTTTGACATTATATACATGCAGTTACATTTGAAATACAGTCTGCCTCAATAAACAAGTTAGTTTATAACCGTAACAGTATATTATTGATATAACTAATAGATGTCTGTTTTTCTTTGACTTGAATAATCATCTACATTATTTTAACGTTTATGAAACTATATCTGACAGTCCTATTACATTGTAATTGCAGAATAATTGTTTGTTTGTGATACAACTTTTGTCACATGATCACAAAAGGAAACACAGGCTGTTGATTTACCCTCAAAATCACACACTATCAGGTAATAATTCTTTTTTTATTGGAACCATTTTATGAAAAACTTCTAGCCTAGCACATAATAATCTGCATTTCCCTTTATTTTGACATATTGCGATTGTTTCTACGCCTTGTAATTGCAGAGAATAATTCGAGTTGCATTGTAAACACAATTTGTTTTTGCTTTTTTTTTACGATTAATGGAAGTAGTCATAATTATGCAAGAAATTAACGTGAATAGAAGTAAGGACTTCTTTACATAAATTCGCAACTTCTGTATTCACAATTATAAGTAATTAAATCCCGCAGAAACGTCGTGTGAATCAACGGAATTTCATGTTTACAATGGCAAACAATTTGTGTGATGATCCGAATGTTTTCAACAGTTAAAATATCTGTGATATTCAGGATGTTTAATCCGGGAGACGAAATGTCCGCCATGTTGGAATTTGATAATTATGCTCAGTAATTGTTGCCTTTTCAATGCATCTGCTTACAGGTGTGGATTTGAAGTGTATCTTTATGAAGTTTATTGCCTTCCAACCTTATTTCTCGTACCCAATTGCAAGAGTACATTTAAGTTCGAAAACACATAATTACAGCTGTTGGACATTGCCGAGTATCGCAATGGATTGTTGGTTTGTTGATATCATTTGGGCTTTTTTAGCAGTTGTGAATCCATGTATGTTTATAAGTCCTTGGTCGATGGCTAAATTTGTGTTTAATTTCCTTCATTGAAATATTAGGTTATTGTTAAATTAATAGGTTATGCCATACATGGCAATGTTTAATACTTACAAACCCTGTTTGGGAGATGCTGTAGTTTGGATCAATTGAAAAATGTCAAACCCAGGTTGGATAAATATCGGTCAAATTGGCCTCAATAGATTTGTCCATTTCGGTTGGCTTAAAAGAAGAACAGTGCACTATAAAACAGTTTGTGAAAAGATTTCTAAAATATAAAATCCATCAAATATATACAGTGAAACCCCGATTATTCGAATGTCGTTGGGCCCTGAAAAATCATTTGGATATTTATCCATGGTTTCGAATAATCCATTTCAGTACGGTGTACTGCTTGGAAACGATAAATTCCGTACTGTCCGTACATTGCAAGGGAGTTAACTCTCGTATGCAAACATGACGTCACGTGAGTGATAATAAGAATAAAATAAAATGTGTAACAACACTTATTATTTATGATCAATTTAATTTATCCTTGTTTTATGAATGAATATGAGTTAACAAATGAAACAATAATTCTTGTTCAATAAATGCCCTCGCATTTATGGATTATGCAGAACACAATCCGACACAATAATATGTCATTCTCACTTCACTTACTAACGATCGACTAGGCATCGCTATCGTCACATTCTCAAACAAAAGAATCGAAGACGTAATGTTTTTATGTTTGGAACATTTTTTCACTAAATCATCATTTTCTAGTTAGTTTTGTTTAATTGCGTTCAAATCAGTTTTTAAATTTAGAAATACGCTAAAATGTAAATAATTTCATACAGATCATCAGGTACGTACACGCATTAACTTATTATACCCGAGATCATAGTGAAATATTCGTCGCGATTTGTATAAAATCGTAACAAACAATATGGTCAACTTAACGATAATTAAACTGTTGACACGCTTTGTGTATGAATTGAAATAAGTTGTTCACTGTGGATAAGAATCATCATATGCTACCCAAGTACCTAAATTTTAAAAGTGAATATTGAAATTGACTTCAATTTTCATAAGCAACTATATACCTAGCAATTAAAGGGAGGTAAATTAAAAATTGATGAAATTAAAAGTAAAGTATTCAGAATAATGATACATTAATGCATAAGTATAGAATCATTACTTGCTGATGTAGGTATTGTTATAAATAGATAAAAAAAATTGTTGACAAATCAAGGAAATGATGATTTTGGTGGTTTGGCAGATTCTCTTTCTTTTGGTATGGTGCCTGAGTCAAACTTATTTGAAATATTCAAACTGAGCAAGAATTAGTTAATGGAGCAGTTGACAAATTTTAGCAGTTAGTGACAATAAAGATTGCCCAATAGCCCGACAAATTGATCACTGAGAATCTATTTTCATAAGAATGCAAAAAAACAGTCAGAAGGAAATATATATACTGTTACACCATTTCAATACATCCATTACCAGAAATTATTGAGTTAAACAACATAATTATAAGAGAAATTCTGTATTTAATCTTAACAAATTTTTGGCTATTGGATGCTGATGAGTGCCAAAGATGCAATACCTAATTCTGTTGACAGTACTTTTCACAAATTAGTCGCTATTTTTCAATTTATTTATTTGTTATTTTACCTATGGTCGGCTATTACAAATAGAGCGGGCTATCAAAATTTGGCTGACCAATTGACATAAACTTCCCATGTATACTTGAGTAGTTGTCTATTGTTTTATGACGATCATTTTCATACAGACAAGGGCTTATATTTTAAATCATTTATGCATTATTTATTTGCCCTCTGACAGACTGTTGAAAAAGTATACTGTGATTGAGAAAGTTTTGAAAAAGACAGAAAAACTTGTTGAGTATCAAAATCACCAAGGGTGCAAAATGAAGTACTTCAGTATCATCATTGGTCACAATAAGACTACTAACAGTTCACGATGCTACCAGAAGCTTAAACTTGCTTCCATCAGAGAAGGTTTAACATACAAGTAAATGATTTTTTTTTTTTTTTATCATATTATATCATAGTTTACATATAAAAATTTTTGGATGATTTCTTTCATCATTAACATCAACTAACATCAAATGGATCATACTTATTGTAATATTAGATAACTTTTATTTCTTGTATTGCATATACTGGTGTACCAGTTTACTGGTATGTCATGTAATGTTGTTCCAGTATAATTTCTTGCACATTGTGATAAATATTATGTAACTTTTTAGATTTTGTAGTGTGATAAAGAAAGGTGACTCATGGATCACACAATTTCCAATGATCAGTATCGTGCCTCCAGTCCACTGCCAGGTTGAAGCTCATTCAGTACAGTTCCCGGAGGAAGAGTCGTTCACTGGATCCAAAAGGTAGTTGCTAAAGTTGTCAAGGTATAGTATATTTACTGAATTCAGGATCATCATTATTTTGTGAAGTGAATATGTTAAAATTTTCATTGAAATGGTTATTTGTCAGTTTGTAGTCGAAGAAGTCTTTATTAGCTTTATTAACATTTATCGAAAACTTCCTTGTGCAGGGGCTTTAATTGCAACACATCTTTATCTTTCTGATTTACTCTTTAATTGTAGATAGAAGAAACATGGGACCATTGCAGAAAGTAGTGTGAATCAAAGGAAATCAGTGATGAGGACAGATTTTATTAAATTTCTATAATAACTGTGAGAAAATTGTCTCATGTCAAGATTTAATGACAAGTATGACATTTTTTTATTTTCTCCTTAAGTGTTGTTAGTACATGAATGCAACTTTACTGACAAGTGGTTGGTATGAATAGAAGTCAGTCACAAGGGTGATTTTGGTATGTGAGTGCGCTTTTCTTTGACTTTATTGAAATTCTAGAAATGACCATTTCCAAGAAAATTCTCTTTGAGTTCCTGAAAGTCTTTGAATCTCAATATCTCTACTTTTATATAGTCTGCAACATTGAAAGTTCACCTGCTAGTAATGGACATCAATGGAAACCAGTGACACAAAAGGAGTGACCATGCTACCTTTCCTTTGGACTTAATTAACATTCTAGAAATGGCAGTTTGAGAGTAAAAGCTTTGTGACACATCTTTATCTTTCAATTACTGTTTAATTGTAGATAGTAGAAACATGGGACCATTACAGACAAGTAATATGCATCAATTGAAATGTGTCATACAGACAGATTTGGTATGGTATGGTTACTTTTGGTTTTATTTTACGTTTAGAAATGACTGCTAGAAAATTTCCTCACATTAAGATTTTAAGACAAATCATATTTTTTCTCCTTAAGCATTGTTAGTACATGAATGCCACTTTACTGACAAGTAGTTGGCATTAACAGAAGTCGGTGGCAGGGTTGCCTTTGGTATGCTGTGCTTTTCTTTGACTTTATTGAAATTCTAGAAATGACCATTTCTGAGAAAAATCTGAAAGTTCCTGAAAATCTTTGACTGTCAATATCTCTGCCATCATTTAGTCTGCAACATTGAAAGTGCACATGCTAGTAATGGACATCAATGGAAATCAGTGGCACAAAAGGAGTAACCATGCTACATTTCCTTTGGAATTAATTATCATTCTAGAAATGGCAGTTTTAGAGAAAATTTACTAGCGCAGATGCTTTATGACAAATCTTTATCATTAGATAGTAGAAAAATGAGATCATTACAGATAAGTAATGTGCATCAGTGGAAATGTGTGATACAGACAGATTTGATATGGTCTGGTTACTTTTGATTTTATTAAATTTCTAGAAATGACTCTGTGAGAAAATTTCAAGATTTTAAGACAAATTATATTTTTTATTTTCTCCTTAAGCATTGTTAGTACATGAATACAACTTTACTGACAAGTAGTTGGCCTAAACAGAAGTCTATGGCAAGGTTGCCTTTGGTATGATGTGCTTTTCTTTGACTTTATTGAAATTCTATAAATGACCATTTCAGAGAAAATCTCTGCAAGTTCCCGTAAATCTTTTGATCTTATTATCTTTACCATTATTTAGTCTGCAACATTGAAAGTGCACCTGCTTGGTTGTCTTCCAGTGAGATGCCTTAGCATCAAAGATGGATATTGTGTAACAAAGGTTTCCCTATTTTAAGACCTTTCTGGGCAAAAATACCCTGAAGGCTCCATTTTAGAGCTTTCTGCTATACACAAAGTATGTGCTTGGTCTAGTCTGTCTTGCCTATAAAATCAAAATGCTTACACCTTCAAACATCTTCAACTTCATATGTAGGTTCCTCATGACCACCTCTACAGGACCTGTGCATTTTCAGGTCAAAGGTCAAGGTCATGGGGTTGTTATGATAAAAAAAATCATATATGTTTTTTAGGATACCAAGAACCCCAGTTAATATATTCTGGGTTTTGTGATTCAATCATTTTTTACCTAATTATGGCCCTTTGTTTATTTTATGCGATTGTATTTGAGAAATACTCTTTGTTTGCTTCTTTTCTCAAGGGATTTCGAACTATTGTTATCATGTTATCCAGTGCATATTGTCAAGGTTTTATGATTTGATAATTTTTGACGAATTATGGCCCTTTTTTATTTTGTGCATATGTAATATATAGAGAAATACTCTTGTTTGCAACTTCTTCTATATTTCTCCGGGGATTTTTACCAAACTTTTATAGAACTAGTTTCACCAAGTTCCCCAGCACATATTGTTTGGGTCAGAAAATGTTTGGAGATTTATGGCCCTTTGTTTATTTTTTGTCCAAAATTTCTTCTATGATACTCCTTCTACATTTCCCAAAAGAATTTGACGCAAACATATTGTCACCAAGAACGCCAGCAGATAATTATATTCTGGGTTTTGTGATTGGACTATTTTTGGCGTATTAATGGTCCTTTGTTTATTTTGTGCATATGTAATAGAGAAATACTCATCTGCGCACAAATCCTCCTATCTTTCTCAAGGGATTTTTACCAAACTTTGATAGAACTATTGTCACCTGAAGTTCCTCAGCACTAGGACTGGGGAAAGTATTCGTGTACTCAGGTAATCACGAATCAAATTGAAAAATCGAGTAAGAATAAGCATCTTTACTTAGATTCGTGGTTCGCGATCTTGTTTTTTAAAATAAATTGTAATCTTTGTTCTTAAAAATCGCTTTTCCCTGAATATATAATAAAAAATTATTGTCTCATCATGGACTACTTTGTTTGTCGAGAGGTCGGACTGGATCTTTAAATAATTGGTCACAAATAATTGGTCACAGTCTTAAACCAGAAAATGGTGCTGGGAAATCTGTTAATTGGATGGGTGTACATATAGATTTAAGCCATAGAACAATTTATAATGATTTATTTCACTTTTCCTAAAAGAAATTTAATTTAGCTGTATTCAGGACTACAATGTAGGTTAGTCGAAAACAAAAGATTCATGATTCGATTTGTGGATCGTAAGTGTTGAATCTAGGATTGGATTGGATCGCCACTTACCCAACGATTCATAGCCCTACTCGATCAGCACACTTTGTCAGGGTTTTGTGATTCTATCATTTTTAGCAGATTTATGGCCCTTCGTTGGTCTGTACCAAACTTAAACTTACCTATAAAATCAAAAGGCTTCCACCTGCCATCATCAAACTTCATATGTTGGATCATCATGACAATCTCTACAGGACATGTCCATTTTCAAGTCCAACGGCACCTAGAGGGGGCATTGTGTTTGAAAAAACATCTTGTTTGTTTTGTTAAAGGCCACAGGTATATTGTATATGCTGATTAGTTATGAATAAATGTTAAATTAAAACGGTTTATATTATCTATTTCAAACAAGAAATATACTTTCATTATTCATATCACTTTCTTATTTATATATAATCATTGTATTTACTATACTTTATGTTAAAAAAAGACATTATGTAATAACGAATCATGTTTTGTTGATATGAATGTTGACACTAAAGTACTTATTTTTGAATTCAGAAGTCAAGTGTTTTTTTACATAAAATTTCTGTTTTTGTTTTCAATTTTATAGGTGCATATTATTAGCTTAAGTGTGCAGCTTAGATGTTTTATGTTCGAAACAAATGTACAAATTTGCATCATTTTATATACAAGTATAACTTTCAGTTACTAAATATTAACATGTAAAAATGTGTCCCTATTTAAAAATCACATTTATTAATCACTGTTGATTATTAATGTTCATAAATCATCATTATCAGTGGTTCTTATTAGTTAATCTTGTACTTTTAGTTCATTAGTGCTGCATCATTAAAACCATTTCATATAACAGAAGAAAATGAAGTAGTCTTCAACAGTGATGTGGACTTTGGTGTCAGTCTAAGTGACTTCAGCAGCATCACAGCATTTGATTATGACAGCCATCAATGGTGGTGACATTTACACAGCTTGCAGTTACAGCAGGTTAGTTATAATTAAATTTGAACTTTCTTCTATGTCCATTTGTTAAATTATTCATTATGTCAAAGCTACAGATAAAATTTTCTGTTATAAATCTTCACTTTCCAGATTCATATGCTAAAGAGTAATGACTACCTGCTTAAATAAATGCATCTTTCACAATGTTTAGAAATTGTCAATTCAGTTGTTACCTAACATACAATAACTTATATGTTTTAAGATCTTTTGATGTTTGACCTCTCATAAATGAAAGGAATTATACATGTACATACATATGTCTTATTTAGGCATGCTTTTTGGTGTTAGTACAGCAATGCTTCAATATTGTCTGAAGTATGATAAATTTTGCTCTTATTATGTGACAATAAATGCATATTTCAGACTATCCATGATTTTAATTCATTAATTTTCTCTTATCTGGAGCTCTATGACATGCAGCATAAAGACAGTCAACCTTCATTCCTTTTTTTATTTGAAGATGATAAACTACTAGAAAAATAAGTAAATTGTTGTGAGATATTCTGTGTAAGTATCATTTATCTTGTAGACTTAATTATAATTTGAAATCTCATGTATCAAACGAAATTGAAGGTATTAACATTTGTTATTATTATTGTCCAGGTTGCTACAAAAAGAAAGTGATTGGTGGTGTGTGTCCTATGTATGATGGGAAAACATCTGTTCTGGCATGCAAAGTTGTAATTGAAGTGGGATGACAGTCTAATGGAGAGCACTGTCTTTATCAGTGATCAATGTCATTGTACTGTTGTGAGAATGGTCTCAACCTTGATGAGTATAAGGACAAGTTTGGATCTTATCAAATTGTTGTCATACAAGTTGCCAGATTAGTTCAGTGCATGTCTTGCAAATAGAAAACTCTGAACATTGCCGTGTAGAAACAAACGTTACATTTTTTAACTGAGTACTCTGTTTTACTGATTAGAAATGTTTGCACTTTCCTAAATTTGATTGCTTTGTAGAACTGGAATTTTAGTGACCTTTATCATGATCTTAAGTGTTCATGTTAGGTATGTAGCATTAATGAGAAATCTCCTACAAATATTGCATAAATTTGCCATTGGGGTAAAAAACTACTCTGCACTTTTGGTCACTGTATGTTCACATGGAAGTAAATAGGTACTGACACCCTGTACTGCGGTCCAAAATTTCCAGGGCTTTCATGACCATGTTTTTTGTTAGATTTTTTTTATATTTCATACTTTTTCCATTTTTTAGAAGTTATAGTCTTTTTAATTTAGACATTAAATCATTTAGATGTACTCCAAGACATTTTGTGTACTTGTTCTGAAAATAACAACAAAAAATAAGTGACAGAAGTGCGATTGTTTGTATTAAGACATGATGAGCACGGGTCTTGTCCCGAAAATTCCATAAATATTTGTAATACTGGTTTCATTAAAGCTCAAATATTTTCTAAACTATGACGATTGTACTCGAGAAAGTCTAAATTTGAGTCACAAATATGTTAAAGCCGATGATAAAAGAACAAACCAAGATGACAAACTTAAAGATAGCGGGGATATCATATTTATCATTCATTACTTTTGTGTCGACTTGGAATTTTGTACTAAGTGGAGTAACAGTCATATGTTTTTACAGAAACAGAAGTTCTAAGTGGCCGTTTTATGCAACGAATCTGTTTTTCATGACATTGAATATATGTGTATAATGGAGTTTGTTGTAGATGTCTTGAGCATTCAAGCAATAGTTGTCGAGGTTTGAGAATTAAACATTGCTATCCCTGTTCCTGCTTGCTGTGTTTGTGTCACAATTGGTTCGGTCTTCATTACAATCTACATAATTATGTTTCTATACAACGGTGCAAAACTTTGCTTTCTATTGAACGCAGTAAACCTCACGGGTACATGAGAAAAGAACGGGTCAGAATTCTTATCTTCAATGAGTTACTTTTTGCAGTGTCGAGTATTGCTACGGGATTGTATTTTTCTTTTAGTTTCAAATTACACTCAAGGTTACAATATAAAGATTATGTACACATGACTACCACTTGTTCCGACCTTTTTTTTTAGCCTGGCTGTAAATTGAGCTATTGTGATCACTGCGTGCACATTCTTTAAATGAAGCTCACAATTCTGAAACTATAAGAGGTAGCAACATGAAACTTCATTGATGGATAGATCTCTCTGAGGGGGTGACCGCTTGCGATGCTCTTGTATTACTATAGTGTCATTTATTTTCGTTGGTCTCGTGGATTTTGATTTTTGAAAAACAATTTCTTTGCATTTTAATTCGTGGGGATTTGATTTCGTGGATGAACCGACCCACTAAATGAAATCCCCAACGAAAATTAATGATTCCACAGTATGTACTGTGGCTTTTATTCATTGTTGCTGACATTTGAAATTATACATTGATGTTTGATGTATTATACCATTATTATGTTTGAATAAAAAATATATAAAATACAACAAAACGTGGTAATGATTATGATTAGCTCCAACTGTTAGACTCATGTAATATGTGATAATAAAATCAGTGAATGCAAATATGCACTATTTAGTGTGTCAGAAAATTCCTTACTGTATATATCAATGTACCTTGTATTTTGAGTCAAATGTTTACTCTGTTTAATGTTGGGATGATGGGGTTTATCATTTTTGGTATCATATTTCACATTGTTTCTGGTACGATTCATTGTAAATATCAGAGAAGGCTTGGGTTTAGCTAAACCCAACACTATTTGCCAGGTAACATACCCCTACAGGTGAAAACCCTGACATAGTGATAATTACACAAGATGGATGCATTGTATACTTGAAAAGATCTTAACTAAATATACATCCTGGACAAAAACTATAGAAGGCCATATAGACCATACATGTACACCAAGACACTAGTGACTACTGATTGATGATACATGGTACAGTACAACCTCTCAGGAGCAGTCCTCTTGAACAACAACATCCCTTTAACAACAGCGTGATTTTTCCCACTGCAAAATCTAACTCAATTTAACCTCTTTAGAGCAACAACCTCTCAACAATAACACAATTTTGCTACTCCCAAAGGGTGTTGCTTTAGAGTGGTTACCCAGTATATATAATCAGCATTGTTTATATAATTGTGTAAGAGATTCTGTATCATATGAGAACACATATAAATGTATGTTGTGAGTAATTAGTGATGTGTAGGGTAATTATAAAAGACTTAACAAATATTCCAATTAACAATCATGTTTTATTTAGTAACATTGTCAGTGTAAACATAAAATATACATAATATTAACCCAAGCACCATAGACATTGATATAAAAATATCACTTGACTAAATATTATATAGAGTATATTATACAGTATACAGAATAAATCTGGAATGTAAATATTAAAATCATGATATCAAAACAGTAGAATAATAAATAAATAGATTTACAGTAACAAACAGTTAAGGCAAAAAAGTTTATAACAATAAAAATAAGTTAGAAAACTAGATAACCAAATACTTGTCAATAAAAATAGGTGGAGACGAGAGTGTATTTATATATATGTACATAACCTGCAGCTCAACTTATTAACATGCAGTAAAGTTGAGAAACATAAAAATCCTACATTAATAAACATAACAATGACTTATATAAAAATCTTACATTATTATAACAATAACTTTAATAGTAATACATAATCAAAGTACTGAAGGCACTCATGGAAACTGAACTTAAGTCGACTTGCACTGCAACATGAAATGGGAACATATTAAACTATTGCACGGCAGATGTAGTTAAAAAATGGCCTTAAATACAGGGTGGCATTTATTCGGAGGCGGCCTCTAACACAGATCTGACTGTATTCATTTGTTGATGAACAACTAGCACAGATTTTAAGTTGAAGAAATTTGACTTTATAATGTGACCATTGATAACTAACTATACCATTTGTAAATCCTTCACCTAATGAGGTAATTGTTAGCATTTGGTCATCACAAAGAACAGCGGTTTCAGTTTCCATGGTAGATAAACATAGTACTTAGGTCTGCAAAAAAATCCATGCGCTCCGAGCAAGGGACAGTTATGGAAAGCTGAACTAATGTTCAGTTTCAAAAAATCATACATCATTATATCACTGACTTGCACAACATTGTATTAAACAAAAAATACTATTATAATTGTTTTGCACTTGAATAAGTGTATCTTTTCAGAAAGAAAAATTCATTCATTTAAAACAATTAGAAAAATTTACATAGACATTATATTGAAGGAGAAAAATAGATAGGTAAAAATATCCAGTCATGTTTAAGGCACTAATATTACTCATTACCTACTTAAATACTTTATAAACAGAACAATGTATCATCACTATACATCTACAGTGAAACATGTAAACAAAGGCCATCCTTAGAAAAAAAGAAAAAAATGGCCATAATTGACAGGTGGCCTTTATTTGGAGGTCATTTTGTAAAAAATAATCAATGACTGTCTTAAAAGAATGGCCTTAAATACATGGCGGCATTTATTTGGAGGCAGCCTCTAACACAGATCTGACTGTATTCATTTGTTGATGAACAACTAGCACAGATTTTAAGTTGAAGAAATTTGACTTTATAATGTGACCATTGATAACTACTAACTATACTATTTGTAAATCCTTCACCTAATGAGGTAATTGTTAGCATTTGGTCATCACAAAGAACAGCGGTTTCAGTTTCCATGGTCTGATTAATACTATATAAATACATTACATGTACATACATGACAGTCATGAGATTCCTTAATGGTGTATAATGTATAATAAAATTTGAAAGCCAACTCATCTTTGAAAAAATGGTCGACAAAAAAGAATACAAATTTATTAGAATGTATAAAACTGTTGTCTTGACAAATGTCGAGCAAAAAATAAATAAATCATCATCCATCTTAAATGATCCTGATGAATGAGTATCAGATTTGACCCTGATTTCAACAAAAAATCATATAAAAGTTGTAAGAACACTACATAAGATGTATTCAAAGAAGATATTGCATCATTTACCAAACACCCTAGTGTTTGAACCAGTACTGAATTTAAGCTCCGAATAGCCAAAATAGAACACATTCAAGATGAGTCATTCATGAATGTGAGTCTGTGTCCCCTAAATCGTCCAGAGTTGTATCATTCGTGAGATAGTCTGTGTTATTGTACATCGTTAATGGTCTCAGATGCTTAAAGCAAGGTAAACACTGAAATGTAAAATATTTTTTCTTAAAAAATCCAATAAACTGTCATATTTGTAATAAAATATACTATACAAAATATTAATCTTAAAAATAGCAGACCATCCATTGGTACGCTCTTATGAAAAATATGATACCGGTAATGTAAGTTAATATCCAAGTGTGAAATTAAAACATGCTTGTCTTAGTCAGTAATTAAGGCCAGGGATGCTATATCCCTGTTAAGGCATACAAAAAAATGTGTTTTTACAACATAATGCCTCCCTCAGGGTGACCTTGACTTTTGATCCATTGACCTGATAATGCACAGGTCCTGTAGAGGTTGTCATGAGGAACCTAAATATGGAGTTTGTTGACTAGGTGGAAGCCTTTTTTATTTTATAGGCAAGGTTTAAGTTTGGTAATTACAAACAGACAGACTAAAAATAATATGCACCCAATCTATTGATACAAGGGTATTAAAAAACATCAAATCAATGTATAAGTAAAGAAAGATGTATCCTTTAACTTCCTTAATGCAAAACTAATGTAATTACAGATACTGTTGGGGATTATAGTTAGATTTGAAAAAATTACAAGAGAGTTCTTAAATATATGAAGTGAGAGAAGAAGTGTTTCACTGGGTTGATTCTTTCCGAGACTTGCGTAGAGACTTGCAGAGTTTATTTTTGAGTAATGTTATAATAATAGTGTGTAAAATCTAAAGTTTCACATTGTGTTTTGTGAATGTAAGTAAGATATAACAGAAATGTTGAATTTTTATTTGGTAGTTACATGTGATATTGATACACTTAACTCGAGTACTGGACTAAAAAGTAAAATTATGCATTGTATTGAGTAGACAAGCTTCAGAATGTCTTGAATAAAAACTAAATAAATAACTACAAGTAAATTAAGAAAAACACATTACAGAGGTGAGCTGAATTTAATTACCCTACATGGGTGAATTTGAAACTAGTGCACAGCAATTATTATAAGAAATATAAGTGAAAAGATAAAACAAATAAATGAGAAGTAAATCTGGGTGACTTAGCATCTAAGATTAAAAATGTTTCGAGATAGACTTGAATGGGGTGAACTGACCAATAAAGCTAATAACATGTGAGAGAGAACTATGGATTTACTAGGGTTTAAATAGGAATCTTAAGGTAACATTTTTGCAATAACGTATCTTTAAATTTTGGTCAGTCAATGAAATTAGTTGTATATAAATTAAAGGATTTTATTACACTAAATTTTATGAGAAAGATAGAGTTATTATATACTAAGACCCCCCCCCCCCCAAAAAGCAAACAATATAACCATTTATATTATACAACCAACACATTAAACACTTCACAGTCACCAGATATGAAGATGGTTGTTAACTAACAAGTAATGATCATTTATGTTACGGTATACACTGGTATAAACTACAGAGTTTTAGTTTTATAAGAAAATATTCCAGAACAGCTTTAACTGATAGAAAATAACACTAAAAAGGTGGTAAAATATGTAAAAACACACACTCAAAGTGTTACATAAAGGCATGAAGGTCAGAATGCACACAAAACAAACAACATCTAACTACATTCACAGAAACCAGTATGACCAACAAAAGGTTTACTAGCTATAAATGAAATTACAGCAAACCTTAATTATCATTATGGTGACATCAATAATGGAGAGTTCTCACCACGATAAGGTAAAAATGGTTTTTGCCCGCAACACTGTAAAACAATGATTTTCAATAACTTTCCATAGAATATTTAGTTGATGTATTAATCAGTAACTAAATATTCGGAGCAAGTAGACCAATCTAACCAAGTTTTTTACAGGGCTTAAAATTATACTATCAGGACTAATAATTTATTCATCTGATTGTGATCATGAAGTAAATCACTTTACAAAATGCTTACAGAATACTGAATGGTCCATAATCTTAATGGTAAAATACCAGTCCATACTGGTAAGGTATCAGACCATACTGGTTAGGTACCAGTCCATACTGGTAAGGTATCAGACCATACTGGTTAGGTACCAGTCCATACAGGTAAGGTATCAGACCATACTGGTTAGGTACCAGTCCATACTGGTAAGGTATCAGACCATACTGGTTAGGTACCAGTCCATACTGGTAAGGTATCAGACCATACTGGTTAGGTACCAGTCCATACTGGTAAGGTATCAGACCATACTGGTAAGGTATCAGACCATACTGGTTAGGTACCAGTCCATACAGGTAAGGTATCAGACCATACTGGAAAGGTATCAGACCATACTGGTTAGGTACCAGTCCATACAGGTAAGGTATCAGACCATACTGGTAAGGTATCAGACCATACTGGTTAGGTACCAGTCCATACAGGTAAGGTATCAGTCCATACAGGTAAGGTATCAGACCATACTGGTTAGGTACCAGTCCATACTGGTAAGGTATCAGACCATACTGGTTAGGTACCAGTCCATACAGGTAAGGTATCAGACCATACTGGAAGCTTGTGGTGTTTAGCTGTTTCGTAAGGAGACAAGCAAAAAATTACAGACGTGTACTCACAGGAATATGTTCCAATGTTTGACATCCCATCACAATAAGACAATACCATGCCTACAAGAAGTGTCAGAGAATTAAATTACATGTATATTTATATTATGGTTTTTTGTATGACTATGTTCACTGAAATTACAGTTATACTGTTCAAGGTGGAAATAAAGAATATGACACATATTTCACTTAACCAGACAACTACAGTCAAACCTGTGCAGTGGCCACCTCCCAACAATGGTCGACCTGTGAATAAAGGCATTTTTTTTTAAACTCTCAAAGATTATTTAGAGCAATATTACCTCCTGATGTAAGCCACCTTTCAATAAAAGTTCACAGGTTTGCTTGTAATTGTAATCTCACAGCAAAGAAAAGGGAGCTAACTCCACTTTCATTGGGCAATACTATTTTTGTGATACACAGGGTTCTCAGTGTGTGGCCAACAGGCCCGAAAGCTAGACTAACAGGCCTGCCAGGGGGGGGGGGGGGGGGGGCTCGGGCATTTTCTTGCAATATTTTATAAACTTTTGAGATTCCTAACCGGCCCAAAAACATTTCTAAGCAGCTAAATTGGCCTGCAGCCTCCTGTTATTGAGAACCCTGAATACATGTATTAACATTTGTGTGTATGGAGCAGATAAATTGGAAAAGTACAGTATTAAGGGTCTAATAAGTTAAGACGTTTCTAAACTCAAAACACATTATTCATGGATAAATAGGTTTGATCAATGTATTCCAATACTTGCTAACATACAACCACTTACCAAGTATATAACAAAGATAAGATATAACACTACAGCTATTGATATTCCTAGATATATAGCCCAGTGAGATGGTAAACTTTGAATGAACACAACCACAAAAAACATGTTGATACCAATCACCACTATAGTAAGTACACTCGTTACTATCTTCATAACTCTGAAACAAATTACAAACAATCACAGAACAGAACAAGTAATTACACTGAGTCAAATTTCCAAACATCCATCTTGTATTTTATAGGACAAGAAGGGAACCAATGAACACATGGTATCTATGTGTAGATTGATTGTAAGTACAAATTTATGTATTGTAAAACATGGGAATATAGTCTCTTATTTGTTTTGTTCCAAGAAACCTAATTTTATAATGGTGGTTATTCAGAAACTCAACTCAGTGTATATTCAGTAAGCTATTTATTAGTGTAGCAGTACAGTATAACAGTATATAGTAATTGTATTTATAAATTTGCTGTAATATCAACAGCCCCATTAGATCAGTTGGTACAGCATCTGACTTGCAAGCAGGAGGTCAGGGGTTCAGGCCCTGCATTCATTACATTATTTTCTTCCTCCTATTACATAAGCACAAAAACTAAAAGAGTAACATTTTATTCAGAAGCCTTTTCCAAACTAACAGATGCCCAGGCTCAATTTTGAACCTGATTCTTCATTGATAATACTTTTTTGCACAGAATGTAGGTAGTAAGTATTTAGCAGTATGTAAAAAAGGTAAACTGCATGCTGCCCTGTTTTTCTAAAAAACAACAACAACAATCCATTTAATAGTGATTAATATAATTTGTAAAAAAGTCACAATCTACATAGTAGCAGATAATGAATAATGCTTCATACTAAACATATAAAGACTACTCACATTCCGTTTACAAATTCTCCCATCAAAGGCTGAGCACTGGTAAAGGTGAGGACAGGTATAAGAGCAAATGGTAGTTGTAAACTCATTACAACATTTAACAAATCATTCATCACTGTTAGATCTTCAATCCCTTCAAACACAGCCAATAAAACTGTAGGTAATATAGCAATAGACCTGGTAAGAAGAACACGTTGCCATCTCTCCCACTTCAAGTCTAAAAATCCCTGCAAATATATATACAAACAGAGATAAATTTCACTCTGAAAAGTTAGAGATAATTTGAAAACAAGAATTGTTTTTTAAATAAACAATGCCCGAGTGACCTTAACCTTTGATGTACTGACCTGAAAATGGACAGGTCCTGTAGTGGTTGCCATGAGGAACATACATATGAAGTTTGTTCACTGTAGATAGAAGTGTTTTGATTTTATAGGCAAGGTTAAAGTTGGTACAAACAAGGACTTTTATACATACATGTTCATGGATTCGCAACTTCCGTATTAACAGTTAAAAGTAATCAAATCCCACAGTAATAACACATGAATCAACGAGATTACATGTTCTTATTTACAATATCCAAAATACGAAAATATCCGTGACGATCCAAATGTTAACAACAGCGAATATATCCGTGGTATTCTGAATGTTTAACCTTGGAGACGAAAGGATTATATAGTAGATGTCCGCCATCTTAGAATTTAAAATGTTCGACTGATGTCTTTTTCAATGCTTATACTTGGACATTGTTGATTAATTATAAATGTATCTCATTATCTTTATTACTTTTGTTGCATCCTTAACCAATTTCCCATGCCCAATTGCCAGAGTTTTTTTAGTATTATCAAATTCGTAAACATCCGATTACAGCTGTCAGACATTGCTGAGTATATAGCAATGCATTGTGGGATCGTCTATCGATATCGTTTGAGCTATTTTTAGCAGTTGCGAATCCATGTATGTATATAAATCCTTGTTGCACAACAATCAGATAAACAGACCGATAGACACCAATATCACTATGCCACCTATCTATCGATATGGGGTGCATATAAACTAACTTGAGGTTGAGATAAGGCCAAGAATTGATTTTAACATAATATGTACATTTTATCAAACCAACAACTGGCTAAGATGCAAAACACTTAGTGCAGTAACAAATAGATTAATTAATATGAAGAAAATAATCACACCTCCATAACAAACTGTCCAGTGTATGTCCCTGTCATAGTTGAACTTTGCCCAGCAGCTAAAATACCAACTGCCCACACATACATAGCCGCTAGACCAAATTGACAGCCGAGAAATACACCCTAAAATGATGAATACTTAGAATAATGCACATAAAACAGATACTAAGGTCACTAAATTATAAATTCTTGATACTGAGATTGTCTCAATATCCAATAGAAATGAAAACGTATACAGAACAAAACTTATAAAACCCAGCCGCATATTTAAAAATGCACTTAGTTTTTTAGCCTAATTCCACACAGTACATCAGGCCATCCCTAAAAATAGTTTTGTTTTACTCACTAAAAAATCCCCCACCAACTTTTTTGGCCTTCTGGGTAAATTTTTATAAATAAAAAATAGCATTCTGACATTTAGTTTGGGTTCAACATAAAAATTGAATTGTAAAAAATATAATATTTCCTAACTACCTAACCATTGAAAATTCTCTGATTAGTATGTGTTACCACAGACAAACGCTTTTTTAAGGATGCCCCCCCCCCCCCACCTGTTCAGCTTGAATATACCAGGACAAATTTACCAGTATAGACATTTCAAAATCTGCATCTTATAAACAATAGATTTAATTGATCAATGGTCATTTAGGCAAATGCCGACAAATAGCATTTTATTAAGTGGAGGGGTTATAAGTTTTGTTCAGTGTATATCGGACTATATGTTCCACATGCATACTGTAGTATCCTTATAATGTTCAATAGTTAAATGTTTAATCAGGTTTCTTATACGATGACAGATAGTAATGTTAAAGTACATTATCATTTAATATAGTACAAAATGTACAAAAACATCTTTTTCTATGAAAAGCTTTCTTCCTTGATGCCATGTCTACAATCCCATATGTATAAAAATGATATTTTACTATGTAAACAGTATAGCAATAATTCAAGATTGCTAGATAAGAGGAATCTATTTTAGAGATTTCAGATGCCTTATTAACATGTGATATATAAACACTTACACCCCTGAATATATCAACTTCAACTTCTCCCTGAGTTGTCTGAAATATAAGAATTATATAAATAAAAATTAAATTATACGTATATTGAAGAGATAGAATTATCTCATTATTATATGATAACTTGTTTTCTTTTTTTTTACAAAAAAAATGTAAGTTTTCTAGGATTTGTAATTTCTTTCATACTGCGAACTGTTGTCCGGTAAACAGTTTTTACTGTTGCCTGCCTCGATATGGGGTGTTTCTGTAATGAACGTTCGTTAACATTTAGTACATTCTGGTCAAAGCGGAACATTTTTTCTGATTTTTCTCAGGAAGAATTGAATATATACTTCTTAGTAAACATCTTGAACGGCTGCCCTAGACCATAGCCAAGATGGAGAACTCTGTGTGATTTAAATTCACAAGCTATGTTGAGAAACTAACATCATATCCCCATCAATACCTCTCTGTTTATTCTACTTATAAATTTTGATGCTGAGAAAAGAATATCATAAACTTACATTGAAGACATCTGCATGTGGGTTATCATTTTTTAAGCATTCTTCGTACTGAAAAAAATAACATACACTTGAACAGTCAAACCTGTGTAAGTGGCCACCTCCAAATAAAGGCCACCCTGTGAGAATAGGCAATTCTTCTAAAAAATGGCATTGAATAATAAGAACAAAATGACAATCAAATAAAGGCCACCTGTCAATAAAGTCCACATTTGTTCACAGGTTTTACTGCATAATTATTAAGTGTGTCTTGAATCAAACATGATCACTATAAATATTAATGATGAATATCAAATTTTGAAATGAAAATATAAAGAGTAAGTTCAAAATAACAGTTATAAATAAGCTTACTGACCGTATGTTTCAAATTTCCATAAGAATTTTCAGAAATTTATAATTTCCCTGCACTATACTAGCCATGCAATGATGTAGTTCATCTTTCCAAGAAGTCACAAAAGCACCACAAGTGGTGCCAACACTCGATTGTTCTGTTTCTGTATAGTTTCTGAGTTATGAGCTAAGTTAAAGTTTTTGCACAGAAGCAGACAACACAGTGATCATAATAGTTCGACACTTTTCTTTAAAAATAGCCAAGCTGAAAATGAAATGGCTCAGGAAGGTAGATTTTGAATGGAGGAAACTTAATGACTTACTATATCAGTAGAATTCTTCCCATAAAATCCTTCAGCAAATACAGATACCACGAACACATTGATTAGAAATGACACAAATAAAGCTATAGAAGCCTCAATAAAAAAATAAAAATTCGCTTCACGAACATCTCTCCTCTTTGATCTGTCTATGTCACGTGACTGCAAGTAAATTTAATCATTCAATACAAACATCAAGTAGTTTTATTTCAAACAGTAATAATGGTACAAAATATATTATTTCATACTATCAAAAACTAATACAGTATGAATTTAAAATGAAGCAGTCTAGATGCTGAAGACAGCTTCTTCGTATCAAAATGTTTCTTACTTGACAAAATCCAAGATAGATGTTAATAAAAACATTGAAGAAAAACTTAAGATATACCACAAAAAAAGCCTAACACTTGATAAGAAAAAAAAAGTTTTTCATTATTATCTGTGTAACAACCTGTACTGACACAGGGCATACATTAACAGATACAAGTTTATAGGTTTAAAAATTATTTTATGAGCTTTATTCTGATTTAAAGACGTTTGCTATGGTTTGCAATAAAAATTAAAATTCAAGAGCAGATAACTTAAAAACAAGATCAGTGACCCCCAATTTTTTTAGCTTAAAATGTTTCTTTTATCACATACCATGAACAGGCAAAGTTAAAAAAACCTCTATTGAACAGTTTTCATTCTACCTACCATGTCTATGTGAAAACTGTAGCAAACTGTAGCGATCGTCTTTAAATCATTAAGTACAGGGAGTACGGATATCTCCATAACTTACATACCTTAACTAAGGCAGAATGAAGGTACATATTATGTGGCATAATAATGGCACCTATCACACCTACAGCTTGTAACAGTTGTTTAGCTCCACAATCTTTACAGTATGGTACAAACATTCCTTCTAGAACATCTACTTGGTTTGGAGCAACAGTCACATACTGATATGAAATCATGTATAAATTTATTGAGTATACAGTCATACAGTTAGTCATTTTATTTTGGAACATTTAGAATAACACCCAAATTATTGGCTTTACAAATTCATTATTTTGCAATGAAAGGCAAGTATAGTTAAACATAAATTTACATAAGGGTATTACTACAGGGCTGTCAAGAGCTTATTTGAAAATCAGCTGAACATTTGCTGTGATGACCTTCACAAACAATGATAATGTATGTGATAAGGATAAAATCCGAAGCTTACCAAATACAAGGTACAGTTTAAATCATTGCAAATATTTATCAATCAGACAGGTCAATCGAAAGACCCTCCCCCTCCGGAAAATCTCATTTTTATGATAAAAAATGGCCCATGAGATCTCAAAATTTGCAAAATTGGCAGCCCTGATAGTAGAGAAATATCATCAATCCTTAGCTCAACAATACTGCAAGCAAACAGTCACAACATCAAGAACTGTTACATGTTGCTTTCATATATTATATACTTGAGATATCAGCATCTGTTTTAACACGCATCAGGAGTTTTCTTTATAATTATAATATAATTGTCTTCCCTTCTAAAACTTTCTTTGAAATCATGCAATTTTCCCTAAATTTCCAATTTACTCTTTGACATTTCATTCCCCAAATTGTCTTCACACATTAAATTTTTCCCCCAAAAAAAATTCAACCCAATATTTTGTCCCTATATTAATGGCTCGGGCAACCCCCTTAAAGCATAAAGAAAAACCCCTGTTCATGTAGTATTTCTTATTAAATACTACCTAAAGCAAGGGATAAGTGTATTGATTTGTGAAAATACAAAATTATCCAAATTAACATTGAACAAATAGAGATGAGGGTATACATAATATTACATTACGACAATTTTTTTACAAACTATATTCATAAATCATGGCAACTAACCTCATAACCAAACGTTACAGCCATGATCACTATAAGGAATCCAAAAAATGCTTCCAGTTTTCGTAAACCATATTTGTCCAGTAGGAGAAAGGTAAAAGTATCAGCTATTGTTATAATGACACCGGCCCAGAGAGGAATTCTGTGATATAAAAATGGTACATCAAGAAACTACAAACAGTAACTTTCATCATTACATAAAACATCACATTAATAACCTTAACCACTTGCCAATTTCGTATTTGGCAATAAAAAGTGTGAGTAGCTAAAAAAAAGTTTAACAAGCATAAATATTTTTTGGTCACATTTTAATTATCTACCTTAACATTATTCTCTAATAATAACTAGTCCTGATTCATGCAGGAATCAATTATTGGAGTCGTTCATCAAATATGACCTGATTCTTGATCCTGCCTGCAATTTGCATCACCAACTTCACACCTCTTACACTCTTACAATGAGATTGTCATGAGGCATAGATAGTTCAAGGTCTGACCCATATTTTTCACGACAATTAGTTATTGTTTATGGTATAATGTAGATCTGTTCAGTTTTTCTACTTTCACTTTTTGCATCGATGTTTAAGGATAAAGTCGAAGTATCAACATGACAATGGTCAAAAACTTTACATCAAGAACTAAGAATCTCAAAGCAAACTTGACTCACTTTCCATTAGAGAGAAGATAAAAGGCTATAGCTGTACCAATAACCTCTTGCATGTCTGATCCTGGAAATATATACTACAACCATATAATGATTTCCTTTTCACTAGGGTTTAACATCACACCAAAGACAGAGTCATATGTCAACTTTTCTAGCTTTAATGGTGAATGAAGACCCCATGCTTGCACCTGGTGTGTAGACTAGATATCCCATCTGATCAGCTTCCTTACATGTAAGATTTGGTCCTGGGTGGAACTTTAACTGACAGCGTTAGAGGGGGTAGTGAGAGGTCAAAACCCCTCAGCCATGGAGGCCCCCTTCTTATCATAAGTCTGAAGGCATAATTGATCTGAATATGTATGTAAACATTAATCTGCTCTATCTTTTCAACCATAGTACTTTCATAATTGAATTGAGATTGGAGATCATTTGTAAGTTATAACCTTGGGGCCTGAAAAGCATTGTATACATCTTCTATCACATTACCTATTATAGCAATCTCTACCATAATCCAGAGAAGAATTCTAGGTATCTTTGGATACATTCTGCAAGATATCTCAGCTAGATGCATTCCTGTCACCACACCCAGACGTGCAGACAATCTCTGCATCAGTAAACCAAGAATTGTAGCCAACAACAGTAACCATAGTAGCTATGGAGTAAAATAGAAGTAATGACATTAAAACAGTACCAAAGTAAAACTCACTAGATGAAAAATTTCAGTTGACTTAAACTATTGAATTATCAATTTATTAATATAAACGGTTTTAAGTATACAGTACAACCTCTCCAAAGCATCATCCTTTCGGAGTAGCAAAATTATGTTGTTGATGAGAGGTTGTTGCTCTATAAAGGTTAAATCAATAATTAAATTGTGCAGAGGAAACAATAATGCTGTTGTTAAAGGGAGGTAGTTGCTCAAGAGAAGGCCGCTCTGGAGAGGTTGTACTGCTATGACATTAAGACAGTAACCAGAAGTAACTCACTAGATGGAAGAATATCGGTCAGCTTAAATCATCAAATTATCCATTTAAAAACATTAACTTTTATATAATTTTTTTTTAATAAATATACAATCAAATGCTTTAGTTACATTACAAACAATTGATGATGTAGACACAAAGATTACCTTGAATTCTGCCAATGAACCAGACCTAAGATCAGACTCGATGTTGCCAGGGTCTAGATAGGCTATACTCATCAGAAAGCCAGGGCCAGTGAATGCCCAGAGCTTCTTAAAGCTAAAACGTACCTTTGAAACAAAAAAAAAATCTTAATTCATTAAAAATGCAAAATTTGCAGGAGGGCTTTTTTGAAAATAGTAAATACACAAGTAAATAGTGAAAACATTGTGAAAATATTTAGAAAAGTCAACACAAAGCTTCAACATATGAAATCTGATAAAAAGAATTTAAAGATTAGTTAAACAATTTTTCAGACATGTCATGATATTGTAAACATATTCAGATTACTAAATGACTTCATTATAATACTGATCGTTACTTACATCGTCAGTTTGCGGAATAACTATTTTTTCGTCAAAATATGTAGAAGCCTTTGTGTCTCTTGTTGATGAATGTTCGAAAGTCTGTGATTGTTGTCTGTTGGATAAATCCTCTATAGGATGAGATTCATTTGTATCCTCCATCACACACAGTCCTTACTGGCAAAATAAAATAGATACATGTAATTACAAAATTAATGTCAGTGATTTTTTTCCAAATTTTTTTCACTACCCACGTCTGTCAAAAGGGCAAATTTAGTGCAACAAATTCCAAAATTTATGGGAAATATATTATTACATTTTTCTTCTTTTTACAGAGGAAATTTCTGGCCATTTTAGGGGAAAATTTTGCCATGGGAAACTGCCCATACAAGGCATAGTGAATAATAATATAGTGAAAAAAATCCCTGATTGTACTTGTATATCAGATAATTTCAAAAAAATGATATGCAAAGCTTGTTAAAATGAATGAAGTTTTCAATAAAAAAAATTGTAACTAGAAACTATTTAACAGAAGATTATACATTCTGGGAGTCCTTAGATGTTCAAATTTGAGTCATGAAAATGACCAGTTTAAGGTTACATAATTTTACATATTTGAGAACTTGCTATTTCAGGTCAATCTCTATAATTCTAGAACTACATGTATATCATAATTAATCTTTATTTGTACACATGTGTGACCATTATAAATTACTGTATTAAATCAAAGCTGTTACACCTTTCATTCATATAATTTGTTCAGTACACTATGTTAACACAGATACATGTGTGATCAATTAGATGAAAGCACAAAAGAATTAGAGTTTAGTCTTTTTATATATGACATACATATAACTATAGTTAAAAACTGAGCTGTTGAAATTCTAATGCATCAACAATGAACACAGACAATTTCTAAATTCTTTTTGAATTCTTACTCAAACTAAAACCTGCAATGAATGAACTCATGTACACACTTGTAGCAAATTGTCCTTTTTGGATATTGGCATCAGCATTTCTGACATGTCACTACAGGATAACAGGAGAAAGTTACAATGGCACAGAGGTGACATGTGTGTGATTTTATTTAAGTTATAGCCATGAGACACTAAGCAATGGACACAAGATAACTATAAGCCATGGACACAAGATAACTATAAGTTGTGACCATGAGTTACTAAGTCATGGCCACGAGGTACTAAGTCAGACGCACGAGATAACTAAGTCGTGACCACATGAAATTAAGTCATGCACAAAATATTACTAAGTCTTGACCACAAGTTATTAAGTCATAATCATGAGATACTATGTCGTGTGCATCAGAAAACTAATTTAGATTAATTAATGTTTGGCAGGATAGCAACAACCAGCATACATATGTATACATGTAAATGAAAAGACACAATAGAGTGACAAAATAGGAACCATATACATGTGCTACCATTATCAGACAGGGAGACTTATACCGCTAGCATAATGAATCAAGACAAGTTCAATGTACCATTGTTCAATGTTAGTGTAGTCTTTCAAAAGCCTTTGAGCTTGTTTGTAAACATGCAACATGAGCTGAACCAAATAAAATATACATAAACCTCAAAAAAAAAAAAAAAGTTCAGTGTACCAGCATCTAGAATGTTACAGGATGAAGTTAATGATGACGTGTCTATAGGTAAAAGCAATCTCAAAGACAATGAATCAGAGGAACACACATTTGAACCATACATGCTGAGGGCAAAGACCTATGTATAAATAGACTATGTATGTATAGGTCTTTGCTTAGGGGATGTCCACAGCACAGGATGACACCTCAGTGACAATGATGATGAAAATGACATCAATAATTGGAAGTGGCTATGCATGAGGAAGATAGTGAGAAACCGAATAAGAAAATGGTGAAAGTGAGGAAACAACTAGAAATAATGATGATGATGATAGAAATAGTGATGATGATAGTAAATTAGTAACAGTGATGAAGCAAAGTTTCACTGTTCAACCAAGACAAGAATATCCAGGACAAGAATTAAGGATGACTTATAGACAGGCTGAAGATCAGGCAGATGATGGACCAGATCAGAATACTCAACAATTAGTGATGTAATGATAATCGGTTATAATCGAATAATCGTTGCTGACAGTTGAGGTCGGCAACTATCGGTGTTAGTGGTGTTAAATCGATGTCTTCACAAGTAGGCAGACCGCCGTCATTATTTGAGCAACTGTCTTCTTTCCACTACTTTTGGGTATTGTGTGTATTTAAACAAGGGTGGTCACTGTTATTTGAGAAAATTTGAGTGCAATTTTCCCTTGTCCAGAGAAGTTCAGGTCATCAGTCTAGAAGTATTTTGTGTTACGGGTTTTAATTACTATATATTGTATGACAAACAAGTAACAACCAAATAAGTTTGTCAAATAAGGATACACATTTTTGCTGTCGATTATTTTCCGATTGTGAATCGAAACACCCTTTCCGATTCGATCTGATAATCTATTCTCTTTCAAGTCCGATTTTACAACACGACAACAATAGATTGCAGAAATCAGGAAGAACAAGAAAACAATCAGCCTGGTTTGATTCATACATTAAAAATACAGCTTTGTCACATGTCAGAGTGATGAATACCCCCACATGCTGCTTTGTCACAGAATGTTTAAAATTTGAGGTATATTAAAAGGTCTTTCAGAAATGGTATTGGCAATTACTTATTAAGATGTGACCTTGATTTTTTTTGAGAGACAGTTTTACCTTTGGTCTTATTCATGACACACTGTCAAATGTTGGCTTATCAACAATTACAGGGTATATTTTACCTCTTGTCTGAGTCAACAACTTCGAGGCTATTTGAATTAATTTGGCCTGGGTTGGAAATTCATTGACTAAATCATTACATTTTTTCATTCTAAATTCATAGCTTTTGCATCAAATTAAACCAGATTTTAGGTAAAAATTAAAGCTTAGATTTTTTTATCATTCTTCTTATCTACTGTCCACCACTCCACCTTGATTAATACCTGCATAATTCAATGTTTCTATTCTAAAATATTGTGGTAAATTAAACACCAGCAAAAACTTCAGTAAACCCTGAAACTGCTTTGTTATGTATAGTCCCACTCCATAATATTGTGCTAGTAACAATATTGTTCCGTTTACAAATCTCGCGATATCTTACTAGCAGCTCTACCTACCGAACGTTTACATTTTGTGACATGCCCACATAGGAAACTTTCACTACCGTTTTTAAAGATTTTTGTGTAAAAAACATGTTACGAACAGTGATAAGTACCCATACCCATACTTTATTACTGAATGTTCATTTCTTTAAAGCACTTTGATTTTAAGAATGTCTATTTTTCATATTATATCTATTTTTCCTAAGTTTGTCTGCAAGTTGAAAAATTTGACAGATCGCGTGATAACTTCTACTTTACTTCAACTTTATACTCCCGACCAGTCAATACTGACTATTACAAGGCTCCGTAAAAAGTTTTCCAACAATGGTAAGCTGTTTTTTGTCATCACCAAATTCGAAATCAGTTTTTTGAAATGAATAATTTTGTTAAAGCTTTAAAGATATGATGAGTTTCTGTTATTAGGACTCTGTTTATTACAGTTATAAATGTATAGTTAGTTTAATATAGCTATGTACAGCAGAACCTCAAAACTTTTGATCCAGCATTTAAATCTATAATCACACAATAAAAAAAAAACGAAAGCATACAAACATAGTTCTGCTAGCTATAATGTACATGATAAATTAATTAACATGAAAGGATCAAACAAACGACAGTCTTTGAAGTAATTTTTTGTGACATTTGCCTGACTATATACTTTATGAAGGAAACTCTCTAAAACTAGGTTGCCCCCACCCCAAGACTTACTGAATTAAGGAAAAAAATCCTTTTTTAGTCACACAAATTAATAGAGTTCTTGAATGATTGTAAAGATGTGTGCTATTTCCGGACAATTGGTCCTTTGATTTTATGGTAGCCCGGCGAGCCGATCCGAATTATTTTTGGTTTCCCTACAAAAATTCTAGTTGCCCGCAGGCACCGGGCAAAGGATTTGTCGCACACTGGTTTTGACTAGGCGGTAGAGCAGGCAATCATCTGCAAATAATCGCACTTGATATTTGACATGCTCTGGCAGATCTTTGATATGGCAGAGGAACAGTAGTGGTCCTAATACAGTACCCTGAAGAATGCCCGAACCCACTCTGACGAAGGCTGACTTCTCGTCTTCAACAACTACACTCATTTGACGTTGCATATGCAGCATAAGGAAGTTTGAAATCCAAGTATGGATAATGCCAATTACTCATTAAAAATCACAAATGAAAGATGTTCATGCAGTCTTAATAAATGAAAGAAACAGTTTATACAACAGAAAATTCTGAATGTACTTTAATTTTATATCTTACAACGAAATTGAAGCAATATGCATAATCACTCGTCACTCCTATCCGAACTTAATATCCGAATGTTATAACATTTATAAATTTCGTGGATAAATTAAAAGAGTGATAATTACCATACATTGACATGTATAAAAGTAGGCATTAAAGTGATGCCATTGTTTATATGGTTCGAAATCACAAGCAAATAAATAATTAACATAAAATACTGTAAACTTACCTTAATATAAACTGGTTCCCGTTGACTTGTGTGTGCACTGGATCATGAAACGGGAACCAGGGCGAGGTGTAAAACGCGGATCCCGCAGATCCTAGAACATATATGGGGGAAATATGGAGTGTTACGGATCCATACATAACTTCTTTATTATTAGACAGAATATAGATAGAAATCGAGCAGTGAGTCGTGACGGAAGGTCATGGACTGTTCCATTCTTTAAAATAGGGATAAGTAATACAATGACCAAGTACGTACATTACTAAACACGACCTTACATTTGTAGGCCACTGTTGGCCTTTTACATTTGTAGACCACTGTAAAAGGCCTAGCTACGTGGTCCTGAAATCAGTGCGCCGCACTAGTAACATTATTAAACAGAATTGTGTTTTTCGTGTCCTTAATCTTGCCACTATTTTTTTCAGATAATGCATTGCTCGTGATTTCGGTGCATTTATGTTTTGAAAGGTATATGCAATCAAAATCAAATTCTGTTCAAATAATGTTCCTAAGTATGTAGAGGATGTCATGTTATATAACTTAATATAATGAAGCAAAATATTAGGTTCTGACAGTGGCGCAATTACAGATACTGCTAATGAACGCAGTAATTGAAATTTCATGAAATTACCTGAAGTGAAATTAAATGAAATACATATGAAATTCATTCCAAATATTGAAATAAAATTTTGCAATAATAATATGCCAAATATCAAATAAAAATGGAAAGGAAAAACGTTCATGAATATGTTGTTTCGAACCCATAGCATCTTGACTACCAGGCTTCAAAAGTAAAATGGTTGGCGCCTTTACCGATCGCGCTACGCACTTATTATAGTCTCAGCTATGACGGTCAAATAACTGATATTTATATATCACGGAAACCTACGAAACGTTCCGAGAAGCCACTCACCCTACAAAATGGACTTAGCTGATCTTTGATCATTCACAGGTCGTTGTCGGACTATAAGACAAAATTGGTATCGAATTAAAGCTGAATATCACAGCTTCATATACACAAGGACTTATATACATGTATGTATGTAAGTCCTTGATATACATATCAGATATTGTAGTTTTTATTGGGAAAAAAACGTGTAATTAAAAATAAAAACTGAGTATTTTGTCCCGGATCCAGTTCTGCAATATAGAAAAATGAGTGTTACGGATCCATTCATAACTTTTTATTATTTGACAGAATTTGTATTCATTCTGCAATAAGTTAATAGCTTGAAACCATTATCTTCTGGTCTTTACATGGAAAGCTCAAACGAATCACAGTCATTCTATTTCCAATAATAACAAAGTATGGAACATGCTATTTTGAGACGAAAGAAAGAGCATGCCTCACACTTAGATAGTTATTTGTATGATTAAGTTAACGTATGTGATATATAAAGTAGCATTATCAATGATTTAATATGTATTTAATGAACTTGCATAACTTTGCTGATTCTTGTTTATTTTTTGTATTCATTAGTTCATTTGTTTTAATAACATTAGGTAATATTAAGGTTTCAAAAATTGGAGTCTTACGGATCCATACATTTCTTCTTTATTATTTGACAGAATTAGACAAAATTGGTATCGAATTAAAGATGAATACCACAGCTTCATATGCATATCAGATATTGAAATATTTAATTGAAAAACAAATGTGTACCTAAAAATAAAAACTGGGTATTTAGTCCCGGATCCAGCTTTGAAAGGTAGAAAAAATAGTGTCTCGGAATTAAAGGACACATTCATGTATCTTTTATATTTGGCATAATGATATGTTTTTAAACCAATAAATGGATCTTTTCACAAAGTTCCTGTATGTCGACCACTATCGTTTTGGCATCAGGTTCAGAAATGTCATTTGCACCAATGGCAACAAATAAAAATACAGAACAACAAAATACTAATGGCGGAAGAGGAAGTAGTCATAGGCAAGGACTTATATACATACATATAATGTATGTATATAAGTCCTTGTCATAGGTATACACGTTCAAGTTCAAACTGTATCTATTGTCGGAATAGTATATTTTACAAAAATATGAGTTTGATAAGAATTCAGATAAAAACAAATATAAAACAGTACATCGTACGTCAAAACAAAGTAATATATGTCTTTGCACATTTTTGAACAACTTTTTATGTGACCGTGATAAAAATTAGATATCCATTACATTTGTAATTATTTTAATAATGGTCACTGGTGTTTTCAAACAGGGAAAATTAATTAATACAGAACAGAACATACATTTATTTCGACTTGTACAAAGTACATATATACTTTGTCTTTTGTATAGAACATAACACTATATTATTAAGTATATATTTAATGAAGTGACAATTGTTAACTGATCAGTTGTTAAAGACTCGTTCACACATCTAGTGATGGCGATCTAGGTGACAATGAATAAATCAATTAAATTTAATACCCTACTTTTTCAGGTGTCAGGTCTGACCGGACAGGATTAATCTGATTAGGGACAATAAAACAATTAATTAAGAGATTAGACGTCATGTGGATTTTTTTCTAAACAGCTCGTGAACAATTTCATAGAGCAAAATATATTTATAAACTACGGAAATCAAATGCAAACAAAGAAAATTTATGAGTCAAAAGTAAACAATATAAAAATATTATGAAAGGGTTCTATAATAAATATACAGAGAAAAAAATGTTGATAAACTGAGAAAACTTAAGACATCTGATCCAGGAAAATATTGGAAAATAATAAAATAACAATAACGAAAAGGGTGAATGTGATATAAATGACTTGTACCGAAATTAACGTAACTATCAACTCTCCAATAAACGAAAATGATATATCAACATTTTAAGTTCAAATTTGAAAAAATAATCTATTTTATCTTCACCCTTGTCATCTTTACAATACGCCATGATTCGATTTCGCACACGAAATCATCACTTACCAATAGAGATTGGAAATTGGTCAAATATTCCTTTAAATGAAAGAATCTGTAATACTTGCAATAAGTTAGGCGATGAATTTCACTTCCTATTTGAATGTTCAGTATTTGATTACAAACGTAAACAATTTTTGAAACCGTATATGCGTTAACTTAATTCTACAAATAACTATTTATGTGTGAGGCATCTCTTTCTTTTGTCTCAAAATAGCATGTTCCATACTTTGGTATTATTGTAAATATAATTACTGTGATTCGTTTGACATTTCCATGTAAATGCCAGAAGATAATGGTCTAGTCTTTAATTTCAAACTGACACTATTTTTTTGTATTTGTATATCCTTAAATTGAATTCAATATATATTTGAAATTAGTGAAAATTTAAATCTTTGTTGTCGAAGAAGATTAAATCAAAACGATGTTATTTTTAATACAAACGGCATATACTCGTATACATTTTTTAAATGAAAAATATTTGTGAATATGTATATGAAAATATTGACTCTCCACGTTTCCCTATTTTTTTCAATTTTGGAAAGATTTCATCCATCACTTTCATCTCTTTTTTGTTGTTGTTGTTGTTTGTTATGAAAATCACTGTATATGTAACAATATGATATCATGTTTGTTCCCTCATTTTGTCATGAAAGTGATATGAGTGTAATAAAGGAATTTTGACTTTGTAGAGCATCTCTTTGAAGTTCTCATTTAAAAGCCGACCGTTGTGTCAATAATTGAAATGTATCTTAATTATCTTTCTCAAAATAAACTCATAAAATAGTGTATAAAATTCTATAAATTTAATTTATTAAATAAATCATTTTGTACATAAAAAGTTCTATACGTACCTGCAGCCATGGTTTCAAGCTATTAACTTCTTGCAGAACTGGATTCGGGAATGAATATTCATTTTTTTTATTACATTGTACATGCTTGAATTTCCATTTAATACTACAATATCTAATATGTATATAAAGCTATTATATTCAGCTTTAAATATGTACCAAAATTGCCTAATTCTGTCAAATAATAAAGGAGTAATGAATGGATCCGTAACACTCATTTTTCTAACTTGCATAACTGGATCCGGGACTGAATACCCAGTTTTTATTTTTTATTAAACGTTTGCTTTTCAATTGAATACTACAATATCTGATACGCATATGAAGCTGTGATATTCAGCCAATTACCAATTTTATCTTATTCTGTCAAATAATAAAAAAGTTATGTATGGATCCTTAACTCTCCATATTTCCCCCTATATGTTCTATATTGGATCCGGATCCGCGGGATCCGCGTTTTACACCTGGCCGGGAACCAGTTTAACCTTAATATTGGTCAATTTATGCTGGTTCCCGCCTCATGTTTCAGTTAGTTTGGATTATCTACCCCTTAGCAATAATTTAACTGGTTGTTCTAGGCAGGGATGCTATATTACATTGTGTTCTAGGTCATAGTTCTATATGATTAACCAATGAAAAGTCACTAATCAGAAGTCTGCTGTCTCAACAAATCATTGTCCTGTGTATATTTCAATACAAGTGCACTGTTAGAAATACATAGGGATACCGTTAGAAAGACATTGTCAATTTCCAAATAATTTCTAGAAATAAATTGATCAGAAGCCATTTGGATATTGTTATTGATACCAATATATATTTATATTGCAGTATTATGAGTAGGTAAATAGATTGTAATGGTCAAAAGTAAAGTTTGCTCAGTAGTTATAGTACAATACATATGAAATATTACTATAATTATATTAATTATATGCTTTCAGGCTAGTAATGTTTACGCAATTTATAAATATCAAATAATTTGTTAGTATAAATTTACGTCACTATAAACATGAGTTTCAAAGTATACACAGAAGAGCTAAATGGCAAATCTAAGGGAAAATTAAGGCATGGTTCTGTTTAAGAATTTTTCGACTGTGACAATCGTGTATTGTTGGATAACGTGGCAGAAAATGTTTGCGGTGTCCGTAGGTATTTCTAACGGCTACCATGTACTTATTACTGAACAAACTTCACTTTTGAACACTTAACATATTTATCTAGTTGCAATACTACTATTCAAAGATAAAATGATAAAATTAATCGTATATACATTCTGTAATTTATGTTAAAGCTGAAAATGGGAAAGGCCGCTCGTACGGTGCCCCTATGTCATTCTAACGGTGTCCTTGTATTAACTACTGAGCAAACTTTACTTTTGACCATTAAAATCTATTTACCTACTCATAATACTGCATTCATTTAAACTTTTAACCATTTTAAACTGTTAACCATTTTACTCTTTTAACATCTTATGCTTTTAAACTTTAAACCATTTTAATATTTTACTTCTTTTATATATCTCATGCTTTTAAACTTTTAAACATTTTAATCTTGTATATATCATTTTATAGTTTAACCATTTTAATATTTTATCATTTTACTATATTACTTCTTTTATATATCTTATGCTTTTAAACTTTTAAACATTTTAGTCTTGTTTATATATTTATTTAAACTTTTAACCATTTTAAACTTTTAACAATTTTACTCTTTTAACATCTTATGCTTTTAAACTTTTAACCATTTTAATATTTTATCATTTTACTATTTTACTTCTTTTATATATCTTATGCTTTTAAACTTTTAAACATTTTAATCTTGTATATTTCCATTTTAAACTTTTAACCATTTTACTCTTTTAACATCTTATGCTTTTAAACTTTTAACCATTTTAATATTTTATCATTTTACTATTTTACATCTTTTATATATCTTATGCTTTTAAACATTTTAATCTTGTATCTATTAATTTAAACTTTTAACCATTTTAAACTTTTAACTATTTTAGTCTTTTAACATATCTTATGCTTCTAAACTTTTAACCATTTTAATATTTTATCATTTTACTATTTTACCTCTTTTATATATCTTATGCTTTTAAACTTTTAAACATTTTAATCTTGTATACCGGTATATCATTTTATACGTTTAACCATTTTAATATTTTATCATTTTACTATTTTACTTCTTTTATATATCTTATGGTTTTAAACTTTTAACCATTTTAATCTTGTATATATCCATTTTAAACGTTTAACCATTTTACTCTGTTAACATCTTATGCTTTTAAACTTTTAACCATTTTAATATTTTATCATTTTACTAATTTACTTCTTTTATATATCCATTTTACTCTTTTAACATCTTATGCTTTTAAACTTTTAACCATTTTATTATTTTATCATTTTACTATTTTACTTCTTTTATATATCTTGTGCTTTTAAACTTTTAAACATTTTAATATTGTATATATCATTTTAAACTTTTAACCATTTTAATATTTTATCATTTTACTATTTTACTTCTTTTATATATCTCATGCTTTTAAACTTTTAAACATTTTATTCTTGTATATTTCATTTTAAACTTTTAACCATTTTACCATTTTAATCTTTTAATATCTTATGCTTTTAAACTTTTAAACATTTTAATCTTGTATTTATCATTTTAAACTTTTAACCATTTTAATCTTTTAATATCTTATGCTTTTAAACTTCTAACCATTTTATTTCTGTATATATTATTTTAAACGTGTAACCATTTTAATATTGTATCATCTTACTATATATTTTACTCCTTTAATATCTTATGCTTTTAAACTTTTAAACATCTTAATCTTGTATATGTCATTTAAAACCTTTATCAATTTTAATATTTTATCATTTTATTTAATTTGATTTCCGTTCATCAATCTTTTTTCTTGTCTCGAATCATGGTGGAGTCCATACCTCCAGTCATGATCTCACTGGTAAGTTAGGAGTTCATGTTTGAAGCCCACGTTCTTGCTGACGAATCTAGGGTACATAACTGCAGTCCACAAACTGATTGATGATTTGGGAGTTCATATCTGCAGGTCATGTCTCATTGATTAACCTGGATTTCATCTTCGCAGTCCAATGCTCTCACTTTATAAGGAGACATTCCTGCTGAAACATAATTATCACGGGTGCGTTTTTGTGGCATGTCTTGTAGTGTTGTTCTTTTTGATGAGTCTGGAGTTTGTCTTGTAAATCTTGTTACTCACTGACGAGTCTATAGTTCAGTACTGCAGACTACGGATTTTCTAATTCATCAAGTTAGGAGTTTATGTTTGCAGCCCACGTTCTTGCTGACGAATCTAGGGTACATAACTACAGTCCACAAACTGATTAATGATTTTGGGAGTTCATATCTGCAGGTCATGTCTCATTGATTAACCTGGATTTCATCTTCGCAGTCCAATGCTCTCACTTTATAAGGAGACTTTCCTGCTGAAACATGATGATCACAGGTGCGTTTTTGTGGCATGTCTTGTAGTGTTGTTCTTTTTGATGAGTCCGGAGTTTGTCCTGTAAATCTTGTTACTCACTGACGAGTCTATAGTTCAGTACTGCAGACTACGGATTTTATGATTTCTCAAAAGATTACGTCTGATTGTCAATTCCGTAAAAATTAATTGTAATATTTGCTTGTTATTGTATGCTTTCCAGGTATGGCTTGGTGTGATTTCAAGACAAACATGATGAAGAGAGGGTATTTTCCACCACAGAGCTGAAGATTTAATATCAAGCTGATAAATACTGACAACGCTGTCAGGTAAATTCAATACCAAATGTTGGTTTTGTCAAGAAATTCGAAAGCTTCTAAGTAAAATCAAACCAAAAACTCTTTTAACTGATATGATAATAATAATGATTTGTGAGCTGTTTTTTTTACAGTGTTTTTGAGGTTTTTATATGTCAGGATAGGAACGATAACTTTGGACAGAGAGTAAAATTAAGATTATTTATTGTAATCTATAATTATATAATCAGCATTAATAACAATATATAAAATTTCAGGAAGAATCTTTGAGGCTCAAACACCAGGAATGTTTGAAACAGCAAAGATGATTAAATGAACAATGTGCAGTATACACAACTCATTGATAACGTGATCAGGACTGCACCATTGGATTTGTATAGAATACAGAAAATAGTAAAATACAGACAGTTTGGTCATGTTCTGATGTGATGAATATAATTCTACATATCTAAATATTCGGCTGGAGAACTTTACATACATTTTATTGTAATTTGATAAATGGATTGATGATTGCAACATAGAGATTGACATAAATTTAAAAGTTTGACTTTACTTATTGAAATATACAATGTCATACAGACTTATGTAGCACATCCATTGTGGGAGTTTAGGACTTTACCACTGTGTCTAATCATGAATAATGTTTATGTTACTACAAAAACAGTCCAGTACGATATTGTGTGTTGCTCAAAATTGTGAAACAACAAACATTTCTTCAATTACATGTGTATGTTCTTTTGATAGTGGTTAAAACTGTTGTTGCTATTCTAACAGAGGTATATTGCAACATTTCCAAAAGCGTGTTGCTTTAGAGAAGTTGCACTGTATTTTCAAGCTATCAATGAATTGAAAGTAGTTTTCTTCAAGATTATCAATTTAAAATGCAATTATATATATCGCGATACGAAATTCCCCTGCAATACTCATCCCTAAGGTCTACATTTGTATAAGTATAAGTGACCGCGTTTTTATTTCAAATTGTGTTCTCTAAATTAAATAAATTAATCAATAGTTTTATCATAAAGTCCGCATATTTTTTTTGTAAATATTTTATTTGCACGAATCTACATTTACATGTAATTATTTGCTATGTGTAATGATACATTCGATGTTTTCGTATCATTCAATACCTGTTTCTAGGCATTCAATTCTTATTTACACATAGTGTCATGACTTTGTAGTAAAAAAATCTTTAAATGAATGATTTTGTTGTGAATTATATTTGAATTACAAATTATTTTGCATCAACATAAGTGTTTTTGATGCCAAGTACTATAAGTTTCATTATCATCTATGGTTTAGCCAACATAACTATTACTTGTAGAAACAATTTTCAAAGATGTTCTCTGGTGATCTTTCAAGACAGTGTTAACTCAGTAACAGGCTGCTCTCTGAAAACTGATAATGTATCAATGTTTATCCACAGGTGGCTGTATCAGTGTTTGGTTCACAAAAACAATCCCGTCAATCTTAGAGTTTATCTGAATGGCATGCGTAGCGATTTTCCTTCAGCGCACATTTTTTATGCTGAAAAAAAAACGAGATTCGATGTTCCACATTGTTTGGCATATATATATATATATATATATATATATATAGGCTTTTCATCTTGATAGTGACATAAGCTCAGTGACGGGATTTTTTTGTGTGACCAAACACTGATACAGCCACCTGTATGTTAATCAACAGAACCAAATATTTTTATAAACAAAATACCAAGTCAAATACACGTACAAATACATAATACAAAATTTACTCTTTTGCGACTACTTTATCATATGTTTAGAAACATATTTTTTCGTTAAGAATGTTCAACATATGTGTCTAATAGTTAGTTCACATTACACAGTCATATTACTATGATACACTCTGATATATACTCTTGATTGGTGTGCATTCTATCATGTATTAAACTTGTTACTATTATGTATGATGCTACAAATCGTTTGATTAGTCATTCACTTTTCTTATCTATGTTGTATAACTGTTATATATTTATGTATAGTATATTCTTTTTTCTCTGTTGATGTTATTGTAAATATGTTATGATGCTCTCCTTATCTGGAGGAAATAAAATAATCTATCTAACAATTCTATATATTATGTGGATCAACACAATCAAAGCACAGAATAATGAATGGTGAATAATGATGAGATTTTCGTCATTGCTGCTCATAAAAGTACACAATAAACTCAACGCTACAGCGCCTAGAAAATCATGCCTAACTTGGGCAAAAGAACATGATAAATATACAGATCTTTAATTTATGTAAATCAGTAATATATTCTGATGGTAAGGGCGCGCTGTGTGAATTTACCGAACAGATCATATACTACTCAAAATTTGATAAGGATCACAATTTGTTTTGTATGGCATTATCGTCGATTTTGGATTACATATATAAGATATGAATTTTGGTTATTTTCAGAGATACCTGATTATCATGAGAGTAGCATGTAATCCATAGATTAAATCATTCGAGCGTAACAAGCGTCAAAATGAGGACAGGGTCAAAATTAAACATTTTATGGGTATGTGTGGGAAATAGAAACTTTGAGGAAAATGAGCTAAAGTGCAAACTTTTGTGTTTAGTATCGAGACTGATGTCCCCGTGCGTCAAAAACAGCCTGACATCGAATCCTTATCGAATCTCAAATTTTGGGATTCGAGCCCGTTCTTCCGGAAGTGCCTCTCTGAGCTGTCTGGTGGTTGTTGGCCTGACAGGACACTCAGATATCTCACTCTCTGCAGCATATCGCAGACGTGTTCGATGGGATTTAGGACGCGAGATCGAGTGGGAGCAATAGTTTCCCTTTCCAGGTACAGATTGGTGTCAGTGACCCTATGAACATATGAACACGGGCATTATCGTCCATAAAAATGAACACCGGACAACTAGCACCTGCGTCTGGACGAATATGAACTTCCAAGATCTCATTTACGTACCTTGCAGCTGTGAGCGTGCCATTTCATGGACGATAATGCCCGTGTTCATTGACACCAATCTGTACCTTCAAGTTCATAATGGTGCAGGACGATTTCTTGTTGATAAACCCGAAATAAGTTTAAGATTTTATTTAGAGGTCCATCTTTGATTCTGTCACAAAACTGATAAAATATAATTAGTGTTTTTCTCTTACTCGGCCGAGAGTGTACAGAACTATTTTCGCGGCGAGTTTCATATACAATGTATAGCATTTATGTCAAAATGAACATGTATTTTTCATCTTTTTGTTGTATTTTCTCATATTTTATTTGAAGTACTGTATTAAAACGGCCCGTCCGGGATTGTGTTAGTGAAAAGGTCCACCCTGGACCCATTTTAACAAATCCCATCTCATTTGTCAAAATTATGTTGTCTAAATGTATAATCTTGGGAAATATTATATGGATGCATCTTAATATGGTCTTATTATTAAAGTTTTGCTGCGTTAGTCACATTCTGTCCATTGTTATTAAACTTTTACAAGTATAACCAGCAGTGACTTAGACATCACGTAGGAACTACATGTTCATGTATGCCATTGCTGGTCTTGCTTTTAATGAAATGTAATACAAGAACTAATTAAATTCAATAATTGAAAGCTGTTTGTCTCAGAAAATGACTATTCGCTCCCGTACGACAATTGTACGGAATCCGGATGAGGCCACAGCGATATATCGCCCCGCGCCTTTTTGATTGACACATTGACTTGAAAAAAAAAACCGCAAAATTTCATGTATCAATCTGGCGTCCTTTTCTGGCCAATTTACACTGTAGTCATTGACTGTATTTAGCATTGCTATTTCGTCTCATGAAGCCTAGAAAATGCCGCGATGTTTGCGTTTTTAAATTGGTGTATCTTTTTTGCAATAAATCTAAGTCAGTGAAGTATATGTTTGAAGAAAAAAACGCGAGATTCGACGTTGCGTTGGCGCATTTTTTTTTCAAATGGGACTGCTCGATGTTATCACCTTGACACCGTGAAGAATTCTAAAAATGACTCGAAATTATAAATTAGAACTATTTTGACCTAGATCATAGGTAACTGTATCATGAATAGATTATGAGTATATGAAAAAAAATACAAAAAACACTATTTATTAATATGTTAATGCATTAAAAATCTTGGGATTTTTGTTGAAATATGTATACCTTGTTAACATATTAATAAATAGTGATTTTTTATTCATTCATTTATAATCTATTCGTGATACAGTTACCTGTGACCTAGATTGGAAATTTGGTTTGTCTGCTATCAAAATCACACAACCGGAATGCAACAATCGTCTTTCCTGTCTAGTACAGGGTGTTTAAAAAGTGTCCATTTTGCATATAATTTTCGCTGTGATTACTTTAAATTGATGATAAGTGCATCTAACATTTTCAATAAAACAGGGATACGGCTCATTGATTTTATTCGCTATGCAAGTTATAATGCTTGCTGAAATACTAAATGTAAAACATCGGTGGTTCAGTGGTAGAATGATCGGCTGCCACGCGGGCGACCCGAGTTCGATTCCCGACCGATGCAGTATTGTTTTGCTAAAAAAATTATCATCCTATTGGAAATGATGTTGTCTGTTCATTGGCTTGTATATTTTTTATGTTATTAGACTTGTGGCTGACTGCATCTTCCATAGTGTGTATTTTTGTTCTGGGAACAACTGCCATGTTGAGTGACTGTTGTAATATCTATGCTAATATACAGTCCCGGCATGTTAAAATATTTCATTACGCTTCATTGCACTGTCAAACAGCCAAATGAAATTATGATATAGACATCAGCGTTTAAACAGCACACAGGTTGTAACTTCTATCATTGTCATCAATCGTGGTCAAGGTGCCACCATGCATACTGACTTAACCCGTCTCCGTGGTCGAGTGGTTAATGTACCTGACTTCTAATCACTGTAACCTCTCACTGATAGAGGGTCGTAGGTTCGAGCCGCGCTACCATGTCTCTTTATGTAAGAAAGTAGGCAGTTGCCAGGAACTAGTGATTGTAATCAGTCCATGGAAATTTCGTTGATTAATCAGAGGCAAAGTCAGTGATTAATCAATTAAAACTGATTAAATAAGAAATGACATAGAATGTTAAGACAGCATAACTTTTACAGCCCTTACACCAAATGAAAAGAAAAAAAAAGAAAAAATTGAAAAATTTAATGCCATAACTTTAGACGTATGAGTAAAATAACACTGTAAAAATATAATTCTACTGGATCAGAATTATGCTGCGTTTACAAATACAATTTGAACAGCATTACACCAGTCAGTATAGCTTATCAAATAAATCATTTAGGTATTTAAAGGGGCATGCCCTGGAACTGCTGTGTCTTTGGTTTTATACATCAAAAATGCGTTTATCACTTGTAAAAACAATTATTACCGAAAAGTCAAAGAAGAATGTGCCTTCAAAAATGGCCCTATAACGCACGTGTGGGTATTTATTTGCCGGTTTAAATAAAAGGCTTACAAGCCTTTTATTGACGACAACGATATTTCCGATTCGTCTGAGAATTTAACTTAGCGTGCGCGCTGCCTTTCAAGCAGCAAAACAATGATATTTACCTATAATTGATCGATAGATAAGCTTTATGTCGCAAACAATGAACATGACATGAGCAATACTTACCATTTCACAGTTTGTTGACATTTTTTTCGCTTTTGACAGATCCCGAAAGGGTCGAGTTATGAAAATGACGAATATTTTCTAAGGCGTAATCGGCAGGTTTGGTAAATCTTGAAATGTGTATTCTGAGTCAAATAGCGGAACATTTCGTAAATATTTTACAGGACTTTCATTAATTGATTTAGGCATTCAAATGATACCAATTTGATTTATATTCGAGACGCTTCAGTTCCAGGGCATGCCCCTTTAAAGTGCAAACCCTTTCAGCGAAGTGTAAGGTCTGCAGTACTATATTCAAGAACAACAACTCCGTACAAAATCAAAATTTCGTTGATAAATGGGAGCATCGTCACGTCACGTCAATGACCATTCCTCATTGATTCCTTAAATAAATGATTACTTGGAACATCACTGCCGGGGACAGTGGTTAGGCGAACTGTCCGCCCCATATGACTCTGACTGTTGAAAAGGGGCATAAAAACTCGATATAAGCATACTGACTATGTACCACAATAGCAATGTCAATGAGTTTATAAATTATTGTAACAGTAAGCATGCATTGTGTAATTTTTACCTAAATATCATTCAATAATGGTCTGCGTGATTTTCACTAGCCTTGTCGACTGTGACAACTGGTAGTTTTGAAATACGCTCGCAGTTTGGTTAAGTCGCATGTATGTTATCCGCCGTTAAACAACAGTTAAAGAATAAATAGTATCTATACATGACCATCAACAAAACATATGGCCGTATAAGTAGGATAACACATTTTTCGTGCTATTGGACATTTACTATGACATTTCTTGCTTGTTCAAATACGCTGTCAAGATCAACAATGTATAACTTCTCTGTTTAATTGTATTTTAAATTGTCGTAAGTTCTAGATTTCTAATTAATGTAAAATATACTACGCTTGTCAACTTGATTAACATACACGCGCTATTGTTTGCAAAATGTAGAGCACATTTTTATGTTATGTCGTGTTAAATACAAACCGTGTGTAGTCATTCGTGCAACAGGTGAACATTGAGTAGGTTATCAACCATTGCCATCATAGCAAAGAAATGAATATCTTCAAGGCAGATACAAGGGATACTAACAAGATGGTGGTTCAACTACGCTCAGTCGTGCAGATGGTACGTCGGCGGCATAAATTAAACTTGTTGATAGTTTGTGTTCTTGTATTAATTGGATATTATGCTGTCAATTTATTCCGTGGAAATACAGACGGTGAACAGGTAGCTGTAAATTACATAGCAAACAATCTGCGGATTAACGTTCAAGTTGTGGATAATATGAAACCACACGGTACTATCAAGATAGTACTGACTAACGTCGCATCTCAGTTTATACATCCGGGACAGTGGAGAATATACTTCAATTGTTTTGGATCATTCATAACTCAGGCAACAGGTGGATTTGATGTTTTCATGGCAAATGCTGGTTTATTCTGTATATCTCCTATTAATGGTGTTTTTAAAGGAATTTCTCCCGGCAGTAACGTCGTTCTTCTTTTGGAAGGCTATAAACCCATTTCGCGAACAAACTTTTTACCAAACTGGTATGTGTGGTCTCAAAAACGTGGAATTTTACCGGCGATCATCGAATGTACCAAGGACGAAACCTTATCATATGTTGGCGATTTTAACGATTCCTCTAAATGGAAACGTGGCCATGAAGACCAGTACAACCCTTATACTCCCGAGCAAAGGTTTAAAATGCACTTGGTTCCGAACGAAAAATCTTACGCCGAACAACTGAATGTCGTTCCAACGCCCATGTCAGTGAAAATTACAAATTCTGCTAAAATCTTAATTGACTCTTCGTGGCTTGTAGTTAAACACGTTGACATAGTAAATGACCCAAGGTCAACCGCTTTTGCTGAAATGTTTGGTTTCATTGAAACTAATGAAGCCCCACCTGGCGGTAATTATTTTGAATTCGTGACAAATTCGAAGCTCGACGAAGAAGAATATACAATTCAAGTTAACCTACAATCGAAAAAAGTAACAATTAGTTCTAATGGAAATAAAGGAGCATTCTATGCGACCCAGACATTGTATTTTATCATAGGTACGATAAACACCACACGATCCGTATCATTGCCGGAAATGTTTATTCAGGACAAACCCAGGTTTGCTTTTCGAGGATTGATGTTGGACGTAGCCCGAAATTTCTACCCGAAAGAGACCATTTTGAAACTGTTAGACGTCATGGCAATGTACAAAATGAACAAACTACACCTCCATCTTTCAGACGATGAAGGGTGGCGTATAGAAATACCCGGTATTCCGGAACTGACCAAGTACGGATCGAATCGCTGTTATGATTCTGATATATGCCTAAAACCAAGTTTAGGGTCTGGCCCATATACCACCACTTCCGGTTCCGGTTACTACAGTGTAAGCGATTATAGAGCGATACTTAGGTACGCTACAAAACGATACATTCAAATTATACCAGAAATTGATATGCCGGGGCACGCGATGTCGGCTGTTTTTTCAATGGCACACCGTGAACACAATATACAAAACAATGAGCATTCAGGCAACTCTTATATGCTTTCCGATCACGAATCAACGGTGGCTTCAGTTCAAGGTTGGGCAAGCAATTCTATTAACCCTTGTCTAAATACGACGTACGTATTTGTTGAAAAACTTTTATCCGCCCTAAAGACTATTTACTACAATGTCCAGCCGTTAGATGTTGTCCATTTTGGTGGAGATGAAGTTTCTCGTGGAATATGGAAATCGTCTCCGTCATGCCTGAAAATATTTCATGGCGATACGCCGAATCATAATGCAATAAAGAAAATGTTTATGGGAACAATTGGTAGTATTGCAGACAGGTATGAGCTCAACGTAGCCTTGTGGGAGGATGGGGCCTCTGAGTTCGATAAGCCATATGATCTTAGCGAGTTTAAACCGAAGAAAGTATTCATCAATACATGGAATAATGCATGGAACTCTGGAGGAAGCAGAATGCCAATGGAATTTTCTGATGCTGGATATAAGGTTATTCTGTCAATGGCCACACATTTGTATTTTGATCATCCGTATGAGCCAGACCCGGAAGAACGGGGCTTATACTGGGCAACTAGATTTATTGATACCTACAAGGTATTTGGTTTCATACCAATGGACATAATGTCAAACGCAGATGCTGATTCATATGGAGGACCTATAAACTGGGATATAGAATGTCCCACAGGTATATGTCCCAGAATAAAAAATAGCCAGAACATAGTTGGTATGGAAGCCTGTGTCTGGTCTGAAACCATACGGACACCTGAACAACTGTTTAGTATGATTTTTCCTCGTGCTTTGGCTGCTGCTGAGAGGTCATGGCACAAGGGACAATGGGAAGACGTCCATGATCAAATGACACGAGAAAAGGCAAAGGAGAAGGATTGGTCTCGTTTTGTTCAGATGTTAGGGGAGGTACATTTACCAATCTTAGATAGACTTGGAATAACATATCGCGTTCCTCCACCCGGTATTCACATAAATTCAGATACTAATGTCATTGAATTTAATAGTCTGTATCCAAACCACAGAATCATGGTATCCCTAGGTAACGATGTATGGTACCATGTAACATCAAATATTCCGTTACCAAAGAGGCGCACGGTTATTCGCGCTAAAGCTCTGTCACCCGTGTTGAATCGAGAGAGTCGGATTATAACATTAACTGTAAATGCATCATCTAGTGACACCACGCGTTTACATTCATTGAATTACTTCATTTATTCTTTCTTTTGTTTGTTGATAACTATGTGCATTTGAATATAAACCGATATTTGTTTTGTTGTGTTTGATTATCTCTGTATTGTAATTTATTTAGCTCTTGTGCAATCGAGTAACATGAACATTGCAACCTCTTCAAAGCAACACCCTTTTGGAGTAGCACAATATTTTTGTTGAGAGGTTGTTGCTCTAGAGAGGTTAAACTTATTGTTAAATAATGCAGTGGGAAACACTATGCTGTTGTTAAAGGGTGCTTGTTGCTCAAGAGGGTCGATTTGGAGAGGTTGTACTGTATTCGAATAAGACTGCTGCCTAAAACAGTTTAATAACTTGTTATGTGATCGTTAAGAGTGTCTGACTTCAACTTGAATGAACATACAAAATATTACTCGCATTTGCAAACGTTAATAATACCATTCTTGAAATAAATTTCCAAATTATATATACTAGTAGATAAAGTAGAACCTTACTTAGCGCCCAACTTAGTACAAAGACAATATCCAATTAATTATTCAAAGGGACTTTAACATTTAGGTTAATTATGCTGTATACCGAAAAGATTACTTTGCATAATTCGTATGTAATTAGTTTTTAAGACTCGGAATGAAAATAGTGAATTGGATTTGACAGAGATTATATCATTGAAAGGGATACAAATCCATTGTGACGTCAGATAATCTTTTTAACGTTAAGTGTCCTTGTTAAATACTATAAAATACTTAACGTCCGATACATATCAAGCGGTGTTTATTTCTTATTCTAGTATCTCATTTATACCAAAGCATCCATATTTAATTGTAATAAGACTTAGGTCCTACCATTTTCTCTGTCCATTGGAGCACTGCTCTATTTTAACCAACCAAACTTCTAAATGTATGTCTTACTGAAAAAGGGTGGTGGGTTCGAGCCAAGCTACCCACTATGTATCTTTATGTGAGAAAGTAGGCTGCAGTTGCTGACGGAGGATTGGATTCTAGTGCTGGTTCGTTCCCAGGAATAATGGTTAGATGAACTGTCTGCCTCATATGACTCTGACTGTTGAAAGGGGACATACAACTCAACGAAACAAACAAAATCAAAGCAGATTTTAACCGGTTTAGATACAACCCTACAGTTATCTTTAGACAGTTTAGTGCTGCGAATGGAATTCTTCCGTAAATATTGATAAAACGAAAATTTTAATATTTCAAAAAGGGGGTCGAATAAAGATAAATTATCGATTGACGTATAACAATAAAGATATAGCTATTGTAAAAATATTCAACTAACTTGGCATCGTGCTGTCAAATTGTGGGTCATTTTTACAGGCAACACAGACTTTGTCAGCCAAAGCTTTACGCGCAATGCACGGACTATTTGGTATTACCAATAAACTGGACGTACAAGTTAATTGACATAATGATTAATTTAATTGATTCTTACGTCGTTTCAATCTTAAATTATTCACAATATACCTTAGAATACTGCAAAATAGAAAATACCGAAACATAATGTCAAAAAAAAGACTCTCTTCTCATCAATTATTAATACAATGTATATTAATATAAACTGGTCGACATTTGAATATTCCCAGGAATGAAAGATTGTGTAATTATTGTACTTTATTAGATTTAGAAGATATTTTTCATTTTGTTTTTATTTGCCCTTTGTACAGTCAACTTAGAAATAGTTTTATTCCCAGATTCTATCGAACTAGACCTAATATACACAGATTGTTACTATCATTAAATAAAATAAATAAAAATATTCTTAATAAGTCATGCATTTTTGCATTAAGTCTTTTAAACTATGAAATGAACAAAATATAGGAAGTATTTAAGATGTATGTATAATTTGCGTATAATATTATGATAACAACATTCTCATTTTACTTTACTGTATTTTTATTTCTGACTCTACTTAGTTTTAATTTGATAAATACGATCTCATATATTTTCCATTATACTTGTATTGAATTACTATTTATTAAGTTCTTACATTTATTGTAAAAGTATTTTTGCATAATTGTATGTACATTGTATGTATATGTTATGACGATGAGCTGTTATGCTCAAGTCTTATCTTAATAAAGTTTCTGTTCTGTTCTGTTCTGTTCTTCATGCTAAAAATGTTCACACGTTGTGGTAATTGTTTCGTCTGATCCATTACAATATCAATATATGCATGACCGAATCTTTAAACCAAGACAGCATATTCATAAAAAGCAAATTGTCCAGACGTGTATACGGAAGGGACGTAACTCGACTGTCCGACAACAAGTGTCTGATGAGGTTTACTCACCTTGGTAACTGTTCTAACATCTAGTTTTCTCTGCGAGATTATCTGCTTATGTCCGATATCTTTTGGCCCTAGACATCTAAGGACTTACTTACATGAACAAATATACATCGTATTATGCACACATACAAATGAATTCGTACATGTATGTTATCACTGATGTCGATAGATGAACACATGCTTATGTACAATAAAGTACCTGACAGGAATATCCAATCCATACAGATAATAGTAACACATTTATTCTTTATAACAATTTTCATGTACATTAAAACCGGTGCTAGCGGCCGCCTCAAAATAAAGGCCAGTCTGTGAAAAAGGTTATTCTTTTAAAAACTGTTATTGATTATTTAGAATAAAATAACCTCCTAAGAAAGGCCACCTGTCAATGAAGGCCATAGTTTGTCTTTCCTACTGGTGGCCTTTGTTCACAGGTTTGAATGTACTATTTAGTGTCTAACATGTTTTAGCGACCACCTTAAAATAAAGGCTACTAGTCAATAAAGGCAACACTATGTCTTCCCTAAGAGTTGCATTTGTTCACAGGTACCACTGTATGTATGTGTATAATTTTGGTGTTGGACTTTAACATTTCATCTCATGTACGTATTTTGTGTCTGGGCGTATTTATTAATCACAACTGAATTGAATAGACTATCATAAATGCAGACGTACACAATTTCTTATCATCCTATTTTCTATTTCTAAGCGAAAGCTTCTTACAATAAAATTACTATTCAAATATACATACAATGTATAGACAACTACATAATATAAAACGAGATACACACATTTGTTTTCTAGCACTTACACTTAACCTATTGTCCATTTAAAAATGCTATCACTGAAATTAATTTAGAGTTCCGTGGTTCACAAAGCGCTAGGCGGATTTACACCCACTATTACATCACGTTTTTTGTAAGGCGGATACATTATTAAAATACAATAAAACAGTATGTTGATTGTTTCCAGGGAATATAGAGATTTCACTCAGCCTTAAAACTATATAACTTCCTATATATTTCCTCAGTCAATTAGGCTAGTTTATATATACGTTGATGATACATTTAACCAACTGCGTAGACGTGTAACCAGGAAAGAAAATAATATACATGTATATGACAGGGTTATCTACAATGTATATAAGATAAGTTTTCATTACGTTGGCTCTATTCATGGCATTTAATGCGTTCCGTAATAATGTTGCTAATACTACACTTGGTGTCAGATTTTACAAAACAAGCAAATAATGTAGGTATTTTTCCAACTACACGTAATTCTCTATGATCAAGAAAAAAAACCAGTAGCCCATGAACAACAATAAGAAAATGGCGGCCTGCCTATTACATCCGAGGCACTTTCTTTAGACTTTCGAACATCCTATTCCCAGTATCGAAACTATTTACTACAAACAGTTCACATTTTAATTGCAGTGGCGAGTTCTGGCCTTCGTCTGGTTAGTCATTCTATTGAAATCCAGATTAGGGTTTAAACTTCATGTATTAAAATTTACCTGTCACCGCCACGTGTCTTCAAAAATAATCACACACTTGTATCAATCCATCATAAGTCATTATATTGACTAATAATTATACACGAATTACTGTAATCCATCATCTCAAACAACTTAAACGGTTATTAAAACATAACCTTTGTCAAATGTGTGTTTGAAGTTAGTGAATGATGAAAGCTGTAACTAACGACAAAACAAAACTACCAACACTAAGCCTCGTTGTCATGGCAACGTCAGAACCATCGTTTCGCGTGAAATATGTCGGGTAGGTGACCTTTTCTATTGGCTCCTTCGGGGAATCAAAACTTCTTGAACACGTATGTGGAGTGGTTGGGAGCAAGTCTGGACATCCAATATTGTAGGATTGATTGGATGTGCACACTTGATCGATTGTCACTGAATTAAGAAATGAGCCCGTTCCTATACATCGGTTGATCGAACGTTTGCCGAAAATAGACGATTTAGGATGTTTGTTCCAAAGCCAAGCCAGTTTGCAATCGCATGTGAAGTTAGACTGCGTCACTAATAAATCAGTTCCGGTCTCCTCCGCGGTACCCACAATTCCACACTGCCACTCATTTATAACAACAGACGACAGGTATAGAACTGAGGTATCCGTGATTCGTGAAATCCCGTCTTTCAGAAATCGGTGTATACTTGAAGCACCAAAGCCAATTTCTTGCACATTTGTGAAGCTAAGAAAGGCAAAGGGGTGAATTATTGATATTGTAGCACGATGGAACTCAATATGATCGACATTTTTGATGTTATGGAATGAGAAGGAAGATATTTCATCTATCTGAGTATCTTCGAACAATATCATACTAATGTTGATCAAATTCGAAAATGCATTTCCCTCGATTTTTCCGATGTAGGAGTTGTAAAATGAGATTCCATCGAGAAACTCAAGCTCTGCAAATGCGCATGCGCGAATTTTCTGAATGCGGCATTCAATGAAAACGATCTCAAGCAGGTTTGGATTTGATAGGAATGCGTTGATTGGCACAAAGTCTAAAGTAGAATCACTGATGATAAATCTTTCAGTCTCCGCTGGTATATTATCAGGAAATATATCCGTATTGGTACAATTAACATCATTTCCGGAACATTCACATAGAAACGGACAGTCCAGATTGTTTATATAATTGTCCTGTGTTGACACAAACGCCAAAACGACGAATAAAACTAGCAGTAATGCTTCAAAACCAAGTTTAGACATGTTAAGTTGTCTGAAATAGAAAAAGAGCATTTTACAGTCATTTAATTTGTATTTAGTTAGTATATATATATTTTCATCCCTTTTCAACAGTCAGTCAGAGTCATGTGAGGCGGACAGTTCATTTGGCCATCGTTCCTTGGAAGAACCAATACTAGACTTCCATCCTTCGTAAGCAACAGCCTACTTTCGCACATAAAGAGACATGATCGGTAGCGGGGCTCGAACCTACGGTCCTCTATCAGTAAGATGTTACAGTGATTTGAAGTCTGCGACTTTGACCGAGGCGGGTCTATTTCGATTTTTAAACATCCAAATGTCACAATATCCCATACTTTAAACTAGGCAGAAACCTTGGCGCATGCAATCGTCTCACTTGTATCGTGAGAATTGTCGGTCTAAGTCGAGTGAATTTCTCGGTGTACTATTATTGTACCGGAACGAACAAGGAAATTTCCTGATTCATTTTGTACAAAGTCATGAATTTGAATAATACATGGAATCTATCATCAGTTATTGAGCATTAAATATCACCATTAATTTGCATTTTATCAATGACTGAAATCGAGGTTAGATAATCCGAACATTTCTGTAATATGATTGATGTATTAATTAATAATTACATAGAGACGCGATAACTATTCTGGCAAGGAGACCTGGAACTACATGCGTATTACTAGATTCGCAAGATAATACTGATTCAAGAAAATGAATCCGAGAGGTATTTTAATCATCCATGCAATTTGTTGCATGACTCATCTTATAAAACATATAAGTGACTCAATGTATCTGTTACACAAACTTTAAAACTATCAAAAACTCTGAGTAATGCAGAATATTATAGCATTTAAGTGTCCTGTAAATGAATCAAGTCTTTATAGTTCGGGGCTGTCACGTAAGGACGAATACTATTTTATAGACGCATGAATAGTATTTAGCAAATTGAGTCAAGTATACAACTCATACACATATGAACTATTAAATCTTTATTTATTCACTTAGACATCTGTTTCAAGAAAACAAACTACAAATATACGAGAGAGCATTAGGCTGTACCTCTCATCATTCAGTTTCCTAGAAGATCACATTAAACTTGATTCTTATAGAAAAAATGTACAAACTTTAAACTTAATGTTGTCAACTGGTGTTGCGTTTTATTGGTTATAGCTGTTGTTTTAATGTGGAACTCCCACATATCGTTGATAAACTCACAAAACGCACCATTGTTCCAAAGCTTTATCTTTAACATCGATTGCTATATTTTCTACTGAACAGATATAAAATAAAAAAAACATGTTCGTCTATACCTCAGGATGTATTTGGTAAACGCATGTAAAGGCTTAATTGAGTTTTAATTACATATTGTTTGTGCAGGTGGTTTGTTAATGTGCTTATATTAACGGGATATCTATTCTTACATGGGAACGAATGACTTTATCTTATCTGTTGTACATAGCAGAGAGAAAAGATGTTAAATAAAAGATGACATTTATGGTCGTTTTTTATGTAACATTTAGAAGCGAGTGCCAAATCTAACAATTCTACTTTGTTATTCTGTAATTATTTGATAACTTTCACACTTGACTAACATACGAACTGATATCTTCGCATGTCCTCTACGATATACCAGTACGCGTGAAACTTGGCTAGGACATATCGTTCTGGTGATTTGAATAATTTACATTACGAAATAAAATGTTCAAATTTTCTTGTGTAATTATTATATTTCCATACTAATTGTCTCAACGACTCCTTTCTTCTTAAATGTACTAATATACCGTACTACAATAAAGGATGCCGTACTGTAGGGTGGTCCTATCAAGGTGTACTAATATACCGTACTACAATAAATGATGCTGTCCTGTAGGGTGGTCCTATCCAGGTGTACTAATATACCGTATTACAATAAAGGATGCTGTCCTGTAGGGTGGTCCTATCCAGGTGTACTAATATACCGTACTACAATAAAGGATGCTGTCCTGTAGGGTGGTCCTATCCAGGTGTACTAATATACCGTACTACAATAAAGGATGCTGTCCTGTAGGGTGGTCCTATCAAGGTGTACTAATATACCGTACTACAATAAAGATGCTGTCCTGTAGGGTGGTCCTACCCAGGTGTACTAATATACCGTATTACAATAAAGGATGCTGTCCTGTAGGGTGGTCCTATCCAGGTGTACTAATATACCGTACTACAATAAAGGATGCTGTCCTGTAGGGTGGTCCTATCCAGGTGTACTAATATACCGTACTACAATAAAGGATGCCGTCCTGTAGGCTGGTCCTATCCAGGTGTACTAATATACCGTACTACAATAAAGGATGCTGTCCTGTAGGGTGGTCCTATCCATGTGTACTAATATGCCGTACTACAATAAAGGATGCTGTCCTGTAGGGTGGTCCTATCCATGTGTACTAATATGCCGTACTACAATAAAGGATGCTGTCCTGTAGGGTGGTCCTATCCATGTGTACTAATATACCGTACTACAATAAATGATGCTGTCCTGTAGGCTGAGCCTATCAAGGTGTACTAATATACCGTACTACAATAAAGGATGCTGTCATTTAGGCTGATCGTATCCAGGTGTACCAATATACCGTACTACAATAAAGGATGCTGTCCTGTAGGGTGGTCCTATCCAGGTGTACTAATATACCGTACTACAATAAAGGATGCTGTCCTGTAGGCTAATCCTATCCAGGTGTACTAATATACCGTACTACAATAAAGGATGCTGTCCTGTAGGCTAATCCTATCCAGGTGTACTAATATACCGTACTACAATAAAGGATGCTGTCCTGTAGGCTAATCCTATCCAGGTGTACTAATATACCGTACTACAATAAAGGATGCTGTCATGTAGGCTGATCGTATCCAGGTGTACTAATATACCGTACTAAAATAAAGGATGCTGTCATGTAGGCTGATCCTATCCATGTGTACTAATATACCGTACTACAATAAAGGATGCTGTCATGTAGGCTGATCGTATCCAGGTGTACTAATATACCGTACTACAATAAAGGATGCTGTCATGTAGGCTAATCCTATCCAGGTGTACTAATATACCGTACTACAATAAAGGATGCTGTCATGTAGGCTAATCCTATCCAGGTGTACTAATATACCGTACTACAATAAAGGATGCTGTCATGTAGGCTGATCGTATCCAGGTGTACTAATATACCGTACTACAATAAAGGATGCTGTCATGTAGGCTGATCGTATCCAGGTGTACTAATATACCGTACTACAATAAAGGATGCTGTCCTGTAGGGTGGTCCTATCCATGTGTACTAATATACCGTACTACAATAAATGATGCTGTCCTGTAGGCTGAGCCTATCAAGGTGTACTAATATACCGTACTACAATAAAGGATGCTGTCATTTAGGCTGATCGTATCCAGGTGTACCAATATACCGTACTACAATAAAGGATGCTGTCCTGTAGGGTGGTCCTATCCAGGTGTACTAATATACCGTACTACAATAAAGGATGCTGTCCTGTAGGCTAATCCTATCCAGGTGTACTAATATACCGTACTACAATAAAGGATGCTGTCCTGTAGGCTAATCCTATCCAGGTGTACTAATATACCGTACTACAATAAAGGATGCTGTCCTGTAGGCTAATCCTATCCAGGTGTACTAATATACCGTACTACAATAAAGGATGCTGTCATGTAGGCTGATCGTATCCAGGTGTACTAATATACCGTACTAAAATAAAGGATGCTGTCATGTAGGCTGATCCTATCCATGTGTACTAATATACCGTACTACAATAAAGGATGCTGTCATGTAGGCTGATCGTATCCAGGTGTACTAATATACCGTACTACAATAAAGGATGCTGTCATGTAGGCTAATCCTATCCAGGTGTACTAATATACCGTACTACAATAAAGGATGCTGTCATGTAGGCTAATCCTATCCAGGTGTACTAATATACCGTACTACAATAAAGGATGCTGTCATGTAGGCTGATCGTATCCAGGTGTACTAATATACCGTACTACAATAAAGGATGCTGTCATGTAGGCTGATCGTATCCAGGTGTACTAATATACCGTACTACAATAAAGGATGCTGTCATGTAGGCTAATCCTATCCAGGTGTACTAATATACCGTACTACAATAAAGGATGCTGTCATGTAGGCTGATCGTATCCAGGTGTACTAATATACCGTACTACAATAAAGGATGCTGTCATGTAGGCTGATCGTATCCAGGTGTACTAATATACCGTACTACAATAAAGGATGCTGTCATGTAGGCTGATCGTATCCATGTGTACTAATATACCGTACTACAATAAAGGATGCTGTCATGTAGGCTGATCGTATCCAGGTGTACTAATATACCGTACTACAATAAAGGATGCTGTCATGTAGGCTGATCGTATCCAGGTGTACTAATATACCGTACTACAATAAAGGATGCTGTCATGTAGGCTGATCGTATCCAGGTGTACTAATATACCGTACTACAATAAAGGATGCTGTCCTGTAGGGTGGTCCTATCCATGTGTACTAATATACCGTACTACAATAAATGATGCTGTCCTGTAGGCTGAGCCTATCAAGGTGTACTAATATACCGTACTACAATAAAGGATGCTGTCATTTAGGCTGATCGTATCCAGGTGTACCAATATACCGTACTACAATAAAGGATGCTGTCCTGTAGGGTGGTCCTATCCAGGTGTACTAATATACCGTACTACAATAAAGGATGCTGTCCTGTAGGCTAATCCTATCCAGGTGTACTAATATACCGTACTACAATAAAGGATGCTGTCCTGTAGGCTAATCCTATCCAGGTGTACTAATATACCGTACTACAATAAAGGATGCTGTCCTGTAGGCTAATCCTATCCAGGTGTACTAATATACCGTACTACAATAAAGGATGCTGTCATGTAGGCTGATCGTATCCAGGTGTACTAATATACCGTACTAAAATAAAGGATGCTGTCATGTAGGCTGATCCTATCCATGTGTACTAATATACCGTACTACAATAAAGGATGCTGTCATGTAGGCTGATCGTATCCAGGTGTACTAATATACCGTACTACAATAAAGGATGCTGTCATGTAGGCTAATCCTATCCAGGTGTACTAATATACCGTACTACAATAAAGGATGCTGTCATGTAGGCTAATCCTATCCAGGTGTACTAATATACCGTACTACAATAAAGGATGCTGTCATGTAGGCTGATCGTATCCAGGTGTACTAATATACCGTACTACAATAAAGGATGCTGTCATGTAGGCTGATCGTATCCAGGTGTACTAATATACCGTACTACAATAAAGGATGCTGTCATGTAGGCTAATCCTATCCAGGTGTACTAATATACCGTACTACAATAAAGGATGCTGTCATGTAGGCTGATCGTATCCAGGTGTACTAATATACCGTACTACAATAAAGGATGCTGTCATGTAGGCTGATCGTATCCAGGTGTACTAATATACCGTACTACAATAAAGGATGCTGTCATGTAGGCTGATCGTATCCATGTGTACTAATATACCGTACTACAATAAAGGATGCTGTCATGTAGGCTGATCGTATCCAGGTGTACTAATATACCGTACTACAATAAAGGATGCCGTCATGTAGGCTAATCCTATCCAGGTGTACTAATATACCGTACTACAATAAAGGATGCTGTCATGTAGGCTGATCGTATCCATGTGTACTAATATACCGTACTACAATAAAGGATGCTGTCATGTAGGCTAATCCTATCCAGGTGTACTAATATACCGTACTACAATAAAGGATGCCGTCATGTAGGCTAATCCTATCCAGGTGTACTAATATACCGTACTACAATAAAGGATGCTGTCATGTAGGCTAATCCTATCCAGGTGTACTAATATACCGTACTACAATAAAGGATGCGTCATGTAGGCTGATCGTATCCAGGTGTACTAATATACCGTACTACAATAAAGGATGCCGTCATGTAGGCTATCCTATCCAGGTGTACTAATATACCGTACTACAATAAAGGATGCTGTCATGTAGGCTAATCCTATCCAGGTGTACTAATATACCGTACTACAATAAAGGATGCTGTCATGTAGGCTAATCCTATCCAGGTGTACTAATATACCGTACTACAATAAAGGATGCCGTCATGTAGGCTATCCTATCCAGGTGTACTAATATACCGTACTACAATAAAGGATGCTGTCATGTAGGCTAATCCTATCCAGGTGTACTAATATACCGTACTACAATAAAGGATGCTGTCATGTAGGCTGATCGTATCCAAGGTGTACTAATATACCGTACTACAATAAAGGATGCTGTCATGTAGGCTAATCCTATCCAGGTGTACTAATATACCGTACTACAATAAAGGATGCCGTCATGTAGGCTATCCTATCCATGTGTACTAATATACCGTACTACAATAAAGGATGCTGTCATGTAGGCTAATCCTATCCAGGTGTACTAATATACCGTACTACAATAAAGGATGCTGTCATGTAGGCTGATCGTATCCAGGTGTACTAATATACCGTACTACAATAAAGGATGCCGTCATGTAGGCTAATCCTATCCAGGTGTACTAATATACCGTACTACAATAAAGGATGCTGTCATGTAGCTAATCCTATCCAGGTGTACTAATATACCGTACTACAATAAAGGATGCCGTCATGTAGGCTAATCCTATCCAGGTGTACTAATATACCGTACTACAGTAAAGGATGCTGTCATGTAGGCTGATCGTATCCAGGTGTACTAATATACCGTACTACAATAAAGGATGCCGTCATGTAGGCTGATC